>JAQFXN010003323.1:0-11118 GCA_034693365.1 Liacarus xylariae | reverse complement strand
GGAAGTATCAAGAGTTCGTCGTATAGATGGTGCTGGATCACAGACCTTTCTCCTCAATCCTAAGAGGGACATTTCTGAGGAAGTATCAAGAGTTCGTCGTATAGATGGTGCTGGATCACAGACCTTTCTCCTCAATCCTAAGAGGGACATTTCTGGGGAAGTGTCAAGAGTTCGTCGTATAGATGGTGCTGGATCACAGACCTTTCTCCTTAATCCTAAGAGGGACATTTCTGAGGAAGTGTCAAAAGTTCGTCGTGCAAAATTTGCTGGAGCCGAAGGCTTAAGGCTACATTATCTTAACTCAGCGATATCCAGAATAGTAATCCGATAGATCTAGACATACCTGTCTTTGGACACCCTCCTCCATGTTAACATTTTCTAGTTGATTCCTTATATAAAAGTTATATAGGACATTTCACAAAATTAATTTCTACTAATTTATTGGAAACATATAAATAAATTTATTTATGCTATTTATAAAAATTACAGTAGACATGGTATTCTTATTTATTATATCAAAATTAATAATAGCAAATAAACAAGTTCTAATTTTAAATATCAAATTAACTTTTATAATTAAATTTTGCATCTTAAAAATAAATAAATAAATTAATTAGGGTAAATAAATAAAATAGAAATAAATACAAAATATGAGTTTCAGTTCTTCAAAACCATTAAACTTCCACTTTTTATGCTTAAGATTATAAACCGAACTCTCGTTATAAATAATATTAATTTAATACTTTTCTAAAACTTTCTTCAAATTTACTTCAAAAATTTCATAAAGGGGTTATCAGTGGTATAGGCAAAGAGATTCATATTAATAATGATTATTGACTCTATGTAAAATTTAATATTTTATCGAAGTATATAAACTACTAATATTAAAATCAAACAATTATAGTTTGAAGTATAAAACCATTCAAAACCTGTAAATATTAAATTACTACATAATGATTCCTTTATATATATATATATACTTCACTTCAGAGCACTCAATGAGTGAATGAGTGTGTAAGTGAACACCAAGTTGAAATTATTCTATCAATACAATTTCGTCAAGTTCATAGTGAAATATTGATTTTTTTAAAAATAAATTTATATCTATTCTTATTTATTAACTAACTCTCGACACTTACAGAGAAAATTCTCTCTTCGGATTGCATAGAAAGTCCAGGGTTCCATAACCATCGACATCGGTTCTAAATTTTCCCCTTGAAAGTGCTTTGGGAAAAAATTCACAAATGAAGTTAAAGTTATTTTTTAATACACAAAGAACGTCGTTGCTTTCAATCTGTTTATAATTGAGCATCCTCCATTTGTGAAAATCTGAAGAACATCCTGAGCATATTTTTAACATTTTCTTCAATAATATGCAATAAAAAATGTTCAAAAATTGGACAATTTTCACAATAAAATGTGAAGCTAAGGAAATAAAAAGTTTTTTTTGAATATTTTAATAGTATGTACAAGATATGGCCGAGGGGTAAAATTGATATCTAAATCTAATGGTTGATAGAGTAAGAAAATACACATTACAATTTACTGATATGTTTTTTGGTTTGTCCCTTAGCTTTAAAATATTCATTGGATTTACTATTATAAAAGATTTATATTTAAATTTCATAATCATCACATTATTTATTTTCTTAACATTTGAAGACTTATATCGGGAGACATTTTACTTTTTATATTTAAATTACAATTAAAAATCAGTTTTAAGTATCAGTGAAAAATAATTTCAGGTATTTCTTAATTATACGTTTTCTTAATTTATAGTGTTTTGAATTTTATAATTTAATTGATAAATATTAATTAATTTAATTTAAACCGAAGGTCACTTTATAAAAGCTCCCAGTATATCAGGTATTTATGTTTTATCTCTACAGTACATTTCAGTGCTTTCTCGCTTAAGTTGAGTTTGAGGTTCAGCTTCCACTTTTGAGATGAATGCACATTCAATACTATTTTATGCTTTTCGTGCAATACAATGAGTAATGCAGTGAAGCTTTGAATTATTCAATGCAGTGAGAGATATTATAAATTGATTATTCACTACACTGGGAGACTAATTTACTATAGACGAAACGATTCCCGCCAAATCAAAGTGATCAAGGAAATCAAAGTGTTAATATTGTATACAATAGGAGTAAATTGCACTGAGCATAGTTTAGCGCATTAGAAATAGTTATTGAATTTAATTTCAGTAAAAAGTTTAACAAACTCTAAATCTGAGACATGAATTGCTTTCAAAAATAAGTAGAGTTCCAGGGATAACAAAACCAATAAAAATGATTCCAAGCGTTGAGACATTCAAAACATATAATAAAAACACAAGATGTGATTTGTGCCCGAGAGAATTAGACAATATGTTTCAATTGGTGCGGAAAACTTGTTTACAAAAAAGAACATTTAGTAATATATTGTACTGAATATAAATAAGATGATTATTTCTCAAATAATTCCTCAATAAAAAATTCTGATTTAATTAATCATATGCCCTTAATTTATCAAGGACATAGGGATATCTAAATTTTAAACTTTTAATAATTTTTAAAATAATTTTAGAAATAATATTTGTTATATAACTAAATGCAAAATATATGAGATTGATTCAACATTTATTCTCGATATTATATAATATGAGCCAAGAATAAGATACGAAATGTAGCGTTTTTCATATTAACATTGATTTAACTATAATTCAAATATTATTGAGATTTTATTACAATTACATTAAATAACAGAAGAGTTATCGCTGGCTTTTCACATATTCATTGCGTATTAGTATTGTATAATATAAAGTACTAAAATATATCTAATCAATATATCAATATAAAACAAGTTTTTATTTATTGAGTCATTCAAATCAAACGTCATATAAAATGCGAGCTTTTGTCATCTCAATTTCGTATTGAGTTATTATTAGGTTGAATAAACTCTTAAGTTAATTGATAGAATGTTGGCTCAGTGTTGGATTGGAGTCTTAGAAAGTATTGTAAGCATTGAAAGCAATGAAGTTCTAAGTAAACACAATGCTGTGGACGTAATTCGTGTTTGCGTATATTATTTGCATTTTTAATCAATTTATAAATTGTATTCAATGTTAATTCAATTCACTATTCAATTGAATTAGGTTTCAATTGATTTAAATAATATGTATTTAATTTATGTTTGCTTTAAGTGATTTCTGATTATTGGACATAAATTGATTGATAAATTATACTAAATGTAAACATAACTAAAAACAATATCAAAATCTTATAATGTAAACAAAAATTTCAGTACATTTCATTAAAACAATAAAAAAAATTAAATTGTTTTAAATTAAATAAAAATACCGACACATACGACGAGATAGTATTCAAAGTACCGACACTTATGACACAACAAAATTATGACAACAATAGCGGCCAAATAGTGGACACAAAGGAAACTACAAATGAATTGTCTGTCAATTAAAGACTAAAAGAGGTGACAAATGAGGAATTATTGGACAACAGGTTTTCGGATGAAAGTGTGACACGGGTCGGCCGCCAATCGCCGACTCCATCCAACACAGTATTACCGGAGCCAATGACACGACGACTATTTCATCAATTGAAAAACAGCTGTATTATTGACCACAAACACGTGAATAAGAGCCGACTGGTGTTCGGCAGATCACAGGAGTGTGACGTTATCTTAGAATACGCCTCTATCTCGTGATATCATACTTATGTGGTCCGTAACCGATGATGACTACATAACCGGTTGTAATTGAATTGCATTCAAACAATTAATAATGATTTTTTGAATTCTAATAATGATTTTGTAATGATGGCTATCTATGAAATAAATGAATAAAAAGTTATTTTAAATCAATTTTATTTTATTTTCAAAATTGAAACACATATCCCTTAATTAATTAAGTAATATGGGTTTTAATATACAAATTAAATTTCAATAACAATGTTTGATAAGTAATTCAAAGAGCTTTCCTTTTTGCTAATTATATTAAAACTTATTTCTTTCGTCAATCGATTAATTAAACTGTTGTCATCCATAAGTAGACATAATAGCAATAAGATTACATTATTAATATAATATAATAAACAATGAAAATGTAATCTGTATATTATAAAAATGAATCTATTTTAACTAAAATACTAACAAATGTGTATAATCAAACAAAACAATACCATATGTGATGTCATAAGCATTGCGAAAAAATTCTCCCATAATATAATATAAGTTAACATAAATTAATATTGCTTATGAATGACATCTCAAAATTCATCAGCCCCTATAAATATGTTCACTTTGCAAAACTCTTTTGCTTTGGAAACATTTCCTCCCGTTATATCTAATACGTTATCAAGTTGATTGTACCTCGCAAAGGTTAAATCAATAAAGTTAAATATGTTTATAATTAACAATTTATAAAATTTGTAGCCTGGCGTAAAAATTAGAAGCCTCTTATATTTATTTTTAAAATTTTGAATTCATAATATATTTTAAAGAAATATTCTATTATTTCAATGCATATGTTTGAGAGATGAGAGTAAATGTTTCCTTTTAAACAATCAAAAGCATACATAAGTCCAAAATATTAGCATGTATTTTGTAAGTGCAGTTGTATTATTTGACAGTTTATATATTATTCAATCCCTTTTTAGGGGGACCTTCTCCCTGCACAACTGGGAATTTCAACCCAGCCAGGGATCACTGCTTGACTCAGAAGTATGAAATCGGGGATGATGTCATTGATTTAAGAAAACACACCTTGGTCCTCCGTATAGCGAGGCTCGTGGCGATAGCTGATCGCATACTACCAATTGACGGCCCTTTGTTTATGTCCGTGGTCATCTTGCCCCACCCCAGGCCCAAAAAACTAAACTAAAGAGAAAGATTGCTCACCTAAGGGTAGGGTTCAAACTCACTACTTTGTTTGGCGCGAAACCCAAAGCATTGGCCTCTAATCCACTAGGCCACGCTCCCAGAGTTATTTGTTAGGGGACATGACACTTTTTGTGGTGCATACCTATTAGTGCTCATAAGGCCTGGCTTGGATAGAATTATTGTGGTGGACACCTATTAGGCCATTCTTACGGTTCAGTGGTCAGGATTTATTTGAGTGCTCTTTTGTTGTCCATACCTATCAAGCTGACGATAATGCCCTATTAATAGTTATGTTAAGTCCTTTATCATAAAACTTTTATAACCTATATAACATTTATAATTATTCATATTCAGAATAATTGAAATAGAGAATTGAAACTACAGTATATTTTTAATCTCAATTCTATACATATTTACAAAACACGTGAAGTCTTTAGTCTATCGCATATATTTAGGTAATTGGTTTTCCAGAACACTAACTAAAAGCATTTGCGTAAATAGACGCACGTCTAATGATTGTCAATAATAATATGGGATATGTATTGAAATCCCAAACACAGTGGTGATGAGTCTAACTTAGAATTACGCACACATGCGCACTACAAATTTGCTTGTGAAACTCCATAGAATATATGCTCAAGTTATAGGAGATTTCAGGGTTTCAGTTTGAGAAAAAAGAATGTAAACACGTAATTATGATTTTGTATTCACTATTCTTTTTATTAATTAAACTCGCCTTTAAATAAATTCATATTACAAGTAAGCTTGTTGTATATTTCTTTTCTTTAAAAGCCTGGGACAAATTTTACAAAAAAATTCACTGATCACTGGGCCGCCAAACTACCTAATATTTCTTGTTATTCAGCATGAAGTCTTTAGATATAAATATGTAAAAAATGACCTAGCTTTACCCATGTGCTATGCAACACCTTATAATTAATTGTATACTCTTATTTTTGACTAATAAAGCGATTAATAAAAATCATCAAAAGTTAATCTTCAGTAAACAATGTTCCATGTTAAGTGCTATAACTTTTTTGTTTCTTAAGATATTTCAGTTGTAGGAACTGTCAATTAGAAAATTAATGTTAAATTAAATATTGTATAGCTATAGTACTATTTTTAATCTAAAACAAAACAATCGCATTTAGAGTATATTAAGATAAGTGTAATCCACTATTCACGTGATACCACCAACTGAATTGATATTTTGATAATTATTCTTAGTCATTTGCATGATTAGGTAAAAATTGATACAAAATTATTAACAAAGTGAGGCGACAAAATTGATGTAGGTTTTGGAAAATCAAGAAATATTTTGTTTCAGACAATAATTTATAAAAATCATTTCAGTTTGCTTATTTAATAAATTGCATTTACTTAATTCAATTAGTAATATGTGTGTGAAGTACAAGATATAAATCACTAAAATTAGTCTTTAATCATTGTTAACAGTTTTGAAATATTCAATCAAATATTTTGTTAAATTTTTAATAGATGTAAAACGATTTTTGACAAAAGTTTTATTGTTTTTCGCATTACTTTTACATTAGGCAAGAAAATTTCGAATGATTCTAAACATATAAATCTGTGAGTTTTTGTCAATAATATATTAAATTCTCCTTGACTTATAAATTTGTTTTAACTATACCTGTGCTATAAGTTGCTGTAGAAGTCTAGCTATTGATTCGCGAGTATTTGAAGTGGTTTCGGACTTTTCATAAAGCTGTAATTTGGTAGCCTTGAAGCTGTCGATTTGTTGGTACTGACTAACTTGTGTATTAATGTGTATTAATTTTTAAAATATATGATTCAAATCAATATAAGACAAGAGAAATTCTAAATGATTTCCTTATATTCCTTGCGCTCTTTATATACACTACCATTTTTATTAAAAGTTAACACTTAATGCCAGCTTTTATATCTATCCAGATTATCTATTGATCTATTGATTTTAACAATTAAGACATATCTTCTGACTAATTCGCATATGCTGACCCGACTGGTGCAAATTTCAAAATCGAAAACTCAGTATTATTTGTAATAAATGGAGTTGAAAAAAATGTCAAAAAATTTAATATTTAATTTTGACAACAGAGACATTGATTCTGACTAATTCTCATATGCTGAATCGAGTAATTGTAGTTTCGAACACAAAATATAATATATTAATAGAGATAGAGAGCGTTGTGTAATACATAGTAGAAATATTGTAATATTTGATTTTAACAATTGAGACATAGAATCTGACTTATTCGCACATGTAGAATCGAGTAGTGATATTTTCAATCTCGAAAGTAAAATATTATTTGAGATAACAGGCGTTTTAAGAAATTTTTATATTTTTTCTAATATAACGCCATCTATTTCAAATAATATTCTATTTTCAATTTAGATACTATCACCAATAGCTTCAGCATATGCGAATTAGTTAGATTCAATATCTCAATTTTTAAAATTAAGTATCATAATTTTCAGGCTCAATTTTTTACAACGTCCTCTTTCTCAAATAATATATGATTTTTAAATTTTAAACTATCACCATTCGATTGAGCATGTGCTAATTAGTCAGAATATATGTCTTAATTGCTAAATTCAATAGATGTTTAGCTAATCTGGATAGATATGACAGCTGGCATCAAGTGTTAATTTCTAAAAAAACGATAGTGTACGTTTCAATAAAAACATTGCATTGAAAATCATTTGTATTTTATTTGACAATTGATTTATTGGTTTTGTATTTATGTTATAAACCAAATGTTTCTAAAGATATAATCAATTAATTTAATTAAATCAAAATAATACTATTCTCATTACGACAGCACAACATTAGCCTTATTAAAACAGAGGCCAAAGCATCAGGGGAGGAAATTCTAAAATAAACATATATTCTGGTCGATTCTTTCAGATTATCCATGGTCATATTTTATATAAATAAATAATTTAATTACTATGAAATTTATATCAGCGTTCAAAAATGGAATAAAATAATATCATATTGGATTTATTTATTATGTTCGAAACTTGTTCTGTCTAGGTTGCTTGATGGAATTCTCTTAGAATTTAGTTTTGATTTCTGTTATTTTCTACATTCGTTGTTGAAAATTGAAAATAGTGTATCAATTAATTTTACTTTAAATTATAATATTGTAATCAATAAATAATTGCTGATTAACTATAATGAAGTTTATAAATTGTTGTAAATGTATTAAGATGAACAAAAAGCATACTGATAATTTTAAATTAAATAATTTCACATTGATTAGAATAAAATAATTTTTACTTTAGAAATAATTCTAACTCATTTATTTCAATCTTGCTGAACAGAACGAGAAAATGCTCCTCTATAATTACAGTTTTTCTTAACTCTATTTATGACGGAAATTAAAAATTAATTATTGAATGTATCCTAAAATATTTTTATGATACCCTTGGAAGTGACAATATTCGGCCTCGTAAAATTAATTACCATTGTGACTAGCAATTATTTGTCAATATTAGCTATACATTCAGATCACATTCTGGTTAAAACACTTGGCTCAGGTTATTAATTAACACTACCATCTGTCTCAACTGGCTCTGTTTGAGTACAAACAATTTTCCCAGGTGATTTATTCCCAATGAATTAAACGGATATATTAAACTAATTGAAACCTAATTACCTAAAGATATTGATTTAACGGATGGACTAACTCTAAAAAATTTGAAAATATTAATAATAGATATTTTAATTACAGCCATTATCTTATAATGTAGATTACGTGGGTGACGATTAAAATTTGTATTTTTTATTTTCCTAATCAATAGTGAAAGGTTTGAACTATATGTGAAAAATATCAGGGTGTCCAATTAAACAATTTATAATTTTTCGAGGGTAAAATATTGATATAGTTATAAAGTTCTATCATTTTCTCAGGTTTTTACTTATTTTACACACAAGATATATACATTATTAAAGAGAAAATTTCAACCCAGAGGGGATTCATAGGAACGTTTAGTGGTCTGTTTTATGGTACCTTTTTCACCATTTCCGAAATTTTTAGCAATTTACACTGGCAAATATTACAATATTTTGAAGATATTTTGCAAAAATTATGAAAGGTGGCTTCAAAATTATTTTAATGCGATTTAAAATTATCAATTCACAAATTGAACTAGCAACGCTAAACTAACAAATTGAAAATAAAATAAGTAAGATGTTTAGAAATATTTTAAATGATTTACGATTGTTTTAAAATAAATAACTTTATATCTTCATGAGAAATTCAATACAATTAAAAATTAATGTGGTTTAACAATATTAAACAAATATTTTATAAACTAAAAAATTAGTTTATTTAAAGGAAATTATTGTCAATAAATTAATTATTAACTAATCAAGGACATTGTTCTGATCAATATATGGACTAAGCAATGAAGGCTATCCTATATTTATCAAAACAGGATAAACAGTTAAAGTGTTATGCAGAGCATGTCATTGTGTTATAAATAATAATTGATATCTTTAGAAACATTTGGTTTTTAACATAAATACAAAACCAATAAATCAATTGTCAAATAAAACACAAATGATTTTCACTGCAATTGAATGCAATGTTAGTCTCGAATCGTATATAAAGAGCGCAAAGAATATGTGGAATAATATCACAATATTTTAAAATTGAATTTGGAATTAAGTATAGTCTGTACTTTTAAATAATTCATTAATTATAGTATGCATTAGTGATGAGTAAAAGTAATTGAAGTATAGCCAATATATTTTGCCCCTTTCATCGAACAATGACCAAAATACTATTTTTGATGAATAATAAACAAGGATTCCTATCATTTTGACTAAATATAAGGATAATGGCTCCGAAGGGGTAGTTTTTGAAATATTCTGTGAAATTTTGTATAAATTCTATGAATAATAACAGAACTTTTTCAAATTCTTGTTTAAATTAAGTCAAATTCTGTTAACTTCTAGAAATTGTCATTGAATTGACGACCGTTGCTTTGGGTTCGACAAAATGGCGTTTGTCGTCTTCAACCGAATCCGTGCGCTTAAACTTTTAAATCAATCTTGTTAATTTAAGAGAATTAACAAAAAAGATTTAAACTTGTTTAAATTTCAAGAAATTGATGAAAATTGGAATTAATATTTTTACCTTGAGATGGTGTCCGTTCAAAGAGTCGTGTGCTCATCGATTTGGGTCCGAAATGCTCTTAAAGTTGTGGTTGGGTTTCTCCATTTTGGTACCAAAGACGCACAATCTCTACCCGTTCCGTTATTGATTAATTGGTCTTCGCTGTAGCCATTGTTTGTGAATTAATTGATTCAAAAACACAAGTAAACAATACGCCAGACGGTTTACTATAAAACTATGGCAACACTTTATATATACTAAAACGCATACAAAAATGACGTCAAAATTAAAAATCTTGCTTTAATTTGAAGACCCTGTATATAACTAATTTTGGCGTTAAAAACATGTTTTTTGACATATTATAGTCAAAAAGACTTTTGATACCACCCAGACTACCCCCTCTAACAAAAAATTGTAGGCATTCAGAGCACATGTCCTAACCAACGCAACTGTGATTTATCGATGTTGAGAAGTAGCGGCAAGGTGTTTAGAGATTTACTGATGGTTGAGTTTCTGATTCTTTCGATCCTTCCAAATCCAGCCATCCTACTTAGGGAGCTAATCTCGGCAGCCGTGAACACATTTTCTCCATCACTAACTAAAACTCATGATCATCAATTTTGAAGTCCGTTATTATTTTAAAAATAGCGCGATAACATATTCTTTGAATAATAGATTCCGTTAATAGTAGTATTCACATAATGCTTAGTCTAAACATTTCATTCATCAATAATTTAACGCATCTATTATTAAAAAAGTATATTATAACGCTATCTCTAAAATAACACCGAATTCTATGTATTTATTCCTTAGACATGTAGCTAATATTAAGCTTACACTATAGGTCTATATTTTCTACTTATAACTATATTACATGTATTTAATGTATTTGTCTTAGTCGACATTTGTTATGTAATGGGGTTTCCCCTAAATTGTAAAGCTACAAGTCTCGTGGACTCTCCTGTACAGTTTGGACATCACTTGTAAATTATGTGTTTTCTAGTTTGCACACGGTTTTAACCACACGTGTGGACTGGTCAACCAATTAGGAGAGGTTCGAGGAACCTGTCGACCAATAGGCTTAGAGTACAGCGTGTTTTAGACATGCGCA
>JAQFXN010003322.1:0-11121 GCA_034693365.1 Liacarus xylariae | reverse complement strand
CTTTTGGGCCAATTTAAGTTTTAGAATTGAAAAAACCTCCATTTTTAATCCGAAGGTCCACAGCCCTGCATAGATTGTATAGCAATACGAATACGCGAATACTCTGAATCAGACTTGACGACTATATGTAGCATTGTTTATTTACAAATACTCTCTCAGACATAACCACTATGCGTATTCACGAACATTCTAAGTTAGACCACTGTATATAGCTATACTCTATGCTAAATAACCACTGTGTATAGCATTAGGTAATTACAAATACTCTATGTTAGACCACTGTAACCACTGTATAGCAGATCGCACGAATATATGCTTCCTGTGTAGTTGTTTCCAAAGCTTCTAGAATGTTCTATGCTCGCTCTGAGCAGACTCGTAGTTTGCGCTCTAACACGATCCGAGGTGATGAGGTGAAGTACAGAACAATAGAACAGCTAGTTGGCTGTGCCTTCTGGCACTGCAGGGCCGTGCTCTCTTATAAGTTACTAGTTGCGCCCAAAGCTCTTTGATGGCTAAAGGAAACTCTGCCCAAACAAACTGATAGATTATTTTGTTCACACTAAATGTATTATTAAACTTTAGCTAATTTCTGATAAATAAAGTAACAGTTATTTCAAGAAATCAAATAAGTCTACGAATTATTGAATAGAATAGTAAACTAAGATATCAGTAATATGCAGAGTTAGCACAACAAGAGGATATCCAGAGGATAGATCAACCGAAGGAGAGGGCGACAATCACTAAAAAAGACCACTAAAGACAGAGCAGGAACAGAAAGACTATAGCAAAGAGGAGGTTCGGAGGACGATTCAGCCGAGAGGGAGAGGCCCGTTAAAGACGATTAAGGACGAAGCAACAGGAATTCCCCTCGTACTCATCACAACGTAGACCTGCGTGCCTACACATTCGGGGGTCAACTAAAGACGGCTGGGAGGAGACGAGTACGATCTTACTGAAGTCGTCGGCTGGAACAGGAGATTTTCAACATCACCGAAGAGTGCCCAAAGACCAGAGCAAAGTCAACTCAAACAGCTCAAGTAAACAGGTTAGTGCATTTTGATTATTTTACACAGTATAGAGCCTTAAGCTCTATACTCATAAGACACGAAGACACAGCAACAGACACCAAAGACCGGGACAGCTCATCTCAAGGCCAACTAGTTAAGATTACAGAGGGAGCCATTACGCCGAACGCTAGCAGTGAACATAACAGAGTTAGTCCCGAGGAGGTAAGGTGGTCTGAGGAAGCGGACAAGTTCTCGACAACAGTTGGCAAAGACCAAAACAGTTCACCTTAAGGTTGATTAGCTAAGATTACAGAAGAAGCCATTGGCCAGACGCTACCAACTCAACCAACATTGGCAAAGGCCGAAATGTCTTCCTGTGGCTGGTTAGCAGACATAAGAAACCTTTTCGCTGCCTTATCGTCCGCACACTACCATGTTGGCATCCATATTGGGAAAACGTCTCAATATTATGAATACAGTTTGTACCGACAATACTAATTTCCTTGGAGAGATTTTATTTAAGTATGAAAAGTATAGGGTTGAACGTCACGAATGAGTTTCACAATTTTCACTGTTTGAAATCATAAACAATTCCTCTTAAAATATATCAGAATATTCTATAAAATTTTTTAATAAATGTTCAAATTCTATTGAGTTTTTTTGTAGGAGAAAGTAATGTTGCTTTTATAGGAGCAATTTTAGAAACTTATGTGCTGTAGTATTACACCGTAGCCTATATACCCTTGATTAAAGTCACAGATATCGATGATTATAAATAATATCATAAAAAACATTTTTTCAATGATTTGATCATTACTTATAATTATTGAAATTAAATTTTAATTATAATAATATTTAGAATACATTTAAGAATTCAAAACAATTATATCGATATATAAATAGATTTAATGAAAAGAATTTGTTAAACGATATCAAACTGAGAGACAAATGGATTGTAAGTTGCATTCATTGCCTCAAATAGTCTGAATCTCATATCTGTATATAAGCCCGGATTCTTGAAATGGTGTGGTAGGGCTGTGATGACAGTTCTGAGCAGTACTAGAAATCCTTTATTAAATCTGTGATTGTTATTTGTGAACCAATTGTGCAGTTTTGAGAACCATTGCTGATTGTCTTGGGTTTGATAACCGGGATATTTGGGATCAGAGATAAAGTTATCAAACGATTGTATCAAATGCTTGGAGTAGTGCTGGTCGTAGTGAAGCGTTTGTTTATATTTGGGTCCGTGGTTTCGGATTAGGGAACAGATGTCGATTGACATAACATATATGTAATCATCTGTTTGGCCAATCCGGGTGTAGACGTGCCAATACTCATGAACTTCGATGTTGGGGACGAGGAATGGCTTTTGATAGAGAGATAGTATTAAAGGATAACTTTTGTTATATATTTGGTATCCAATGATTTCGATGTAGTCATTGATCTCATTCTTTGGTAGAATCTGACGGAACTCTATCTCTGGAATCGGTAACACATTTTGGAAATCTCTGCGAAACTGTTGCCAATCGATGACAGAGGGATAGAGTGTTGGGTCGCTTATGTGGAGCTTTGAGATCCGATATCGACGAAGGGATAGAACTAATGGTGTTTCGCCCCAATATATATTCATTCCATTCATTCCTTCGCCAATGACTACAATTTTGGGCGGGTATGGAATGTTGGACAGGGAGTTTTTTGTCACAATAGGCAAAATTTTTCTCATTGCCCTAACTTTATTGTATTGATAGTTAAAGTTATCTTTGCCTTCAATCACGAGAAAAGTGCCCTCTTTTAGTAATGTGTTTGTGCTTCTATTGATTCGATTCATTACCGATCCTTCAATTGGTGCCCAACTTTCACAGACACCCAATAGACTGTCATTGGATACCAAATATCCAACCCTTTGAGACAATCGAATGCCAAACTGTCTGTATTCCCAAATAAAGGGGTCCTCTTCTGTCAGATCTTCAGATAGTTTTGGAAAGTTTTCATTTGCGAACATATGTTCGTCGAACTGATGGCCAGCGAAGAGACCAATGAATGGGTACTTATTTGTGTGATATATACTGAAAATGCGATCAACTGTTCCCAAAACATAAATACTGTTATTCTCCTGAATTGGAATAATAACCCAGAGTTCTGCACTTTGACTACGGATTGAATGGTCTCCTCTTTCGGCTAATCCAACCATTCGTTCCTCTGGTTTGACATTTGTTTTCACGAGAACTAAATGAATACCAGTTCTGTATTGCGAGAGAATAAGGGAATGGAAGTATGATTTGTCTGCAATGGTTGGCAATGGAGTGATGTCTTCGATTTCTGTATTGTTTGGGTCGACTCTTATGATCTCAGGTAAACCCAGGACTGGAAACACAGAATCCGTGTAATAAAAGACAGACGACTGAAGTGTCTCTATATCTGAGTGTTTGAAAAGTACAATTCGCGTAAAGTTCTGCTCCTCTTCTGTCCAACCAATCACTTTCCAGCTTTCGATTTCTTGTTCATACGGTTCCGGGAATTCTTCCGGATTCTCTGTCCAGTGGGCGGGCATGTCATCCCTTCTATTCACCTGTGCTATAGTGATGGGAACCCAACCAACAACTACGGCATTCTCTGGCAATAATCCCGTTTCCTGTATTGCCTGTACTTGTGTTGGATCCGATGATTGGATGAAAACTATATTTCTAGGTATACCCTCCGGTTCATTGGGTGCCATTTGAGGATTGGGTTCAATATTCTGATCCCTATTCGCACGACTGTATACCTGGGCTACAGTCAGAGGCATTTCGTCGATTTGCATCCGCACTGTTCTCAAAGCACTGTGTGTGGGGTCTCTTGGGATCAAATCTCTCACATTCTGCCGTATCTGTCGTTCCCCTTCTATATGTGCCGCATATCCTTCTACAGCTAATTCTCTCCAACCTTTGCCTTCTCTCGACATTGTCTTGTGTTTGAAATTCTACTAATTCTTGTTCTTTGCTTTAACTAAAAACTGTCAAAACTTTTCTATTTTTGAAAAATATTTTTAAAAATGAACTTTTTATGTGATTTAATTATTAGAAAATAGCAGGGATGAGCAGTAGTATTACTCGTGTATAGCAGGATGCCTCTGATTGGTCGAGAGAAAATGGGCGTGGCACTGACATCATCGCCTTACAGTGCGAGGTCTGTTTTGGGGCCTTCCATAAATTACGTCATGTTTTTGAAATACGTGTTTACGTCATGTCAACTTAATTTGAAATTGTTTATTTAAAATACAACAGTAATTAAATTTTACTTTAAAAGAATCAAATGTATATATTTCTGGACAAGAAAGTACAGGGCGAAACTTGCCATGTACAATATAAGAAAGGAATCAACTGTCATGTTTAGGGATTTTAGTCTAACTCGCAAGTTTGACATGACCTTGTTAAATTATTTAATTTAAGGATTCTAATTTAGACTTTACTCCATACTTTTAGAAGTCTCATTTTCTTAGTTAGGCATCATTAGAGGTACAGGACTAGTTTTTATTCAACTAATTATTTTTTCATTTATTCCATAAGTTTCAATATAAATAAGTTACAAAATATGATAAGATTAATAAAAACTCGCGATTTCTTAAAATGGGACAGCTAATAGATTAATCTTTTACTGTTTCGCTTAATGTTGTTGTATTTGACTAAGCTGTGAATGAGGGCCAAATATTAGCTTGAGATGAAAACTTTCTCATTAGTAGAAACTCTTTATTACTATTTTTTTCAATTTTTTGATATTGAAATTCAGTTATCTATCAAATAAAATAACATGAATTGATTAACATAAAGATTCTAAAAGACTTTTATTCAATTTATGTCAAAATATTTAAACATGTAACATTATACGGGACACATGCAAAGAGAAAAAATAATTAATTTTATTAAATCAAAAATAAGGTTTTCCGATTTTCAAGTAAACCATTCCCCGCAGACATTAATATTTTACATTTTACAGTCATTTGAGATATATGTTCGAGGTAAATACTCTGATAAATTGACCTAGTCTACTGCTTTTCTATTAATTAGGAGATGCTTACTACTAATTTTAAGAAAAATCCTGTTATTTTTAATTACTAAAAACAAATTCTTCAAATTGGACATTTTTGAGAGAGTATTCTGATTATATGAATGCCCGGTAAGCAGAAGGTGCGCAGAGATATAAAGCTCAATAACTGCAATGCTTAAACAGATAGAACACAAAGATTTATTTAATTGATTGATTTAATCATTTTAATTAAATTATAATAATAATATCATTTTATATAATAATTAAATCAAAAAATTAAAAGAAATGTTTTGTTTACTTAATAATGCATTGAATGTTGTGTTCTATCTGTTAATGCTTTACAGTTAATGAGCTTTATTTCTCTCCGCACCTTCTGCTGCCGGCCATTCATATAGTGTTTATACATACAATGTGTGTGATAAGGGAGTCGTGGGATTGAAGGCAATGGAAGGGATTGGAGGGAATGGCGGGAGTGGGAAGGGAATGGATTCTAAACATATCTGAAGGAATGGGAAGGGAATGGATTGAGAAATAAAGGTGAAGGGAATGGAATGGATCCAGATTTCAAGACAATTTCGCACTCTAATATCAAGTAACTTATTGTTTAAAAGAAAGTAATCGGAAAGAGTTTAACACTTCTTATGTGTTAAAAGCAATGATTAAATTTGAAAATAAAACTTCAAAATTAAATATCTCGAAACTACTTGAATACAAATAATTTGATTTAGCATGGTCCAGTTGATTCTGAATATCTAATCATAGTATTTAGATTTCCATTTTTATTCGATGAAATTTCACCTTGATCATATACTTACCTCGAAAGTTCACCCCTTTGGAGGTGAGCAGCGAACAGAATTTTGACATCTTTACTTTTGCTATTATACTGTAGTTGTGGTTCATTGCTTATAATGTGCAGTACTGTATGTTTTAGTGAATAACATTTAAAATGTCGAAAATTTCTAAGTATTTGAATAATAAAGAGAAACATTAATTCTATCTAAATGTTTGACTTAAGAGTATTAATATTATTAGTTTTATGTGAGAAAACATTTATAATCAATGCAAAAATCAAAACTTTTGAATCAAATAATGACGAAATAGAAAATGCGTCCCTTGAAATAGAAAGAGCACCGGCTCTTAAACCACATCAAATAGAGTTTGCAAAAGGGATTTGGAAACAAATTTGGGAACAAAAAGATGAAAAGAAACCAAAAAAGTTAAACGAGAAGAAAAAGAAGAAAGCAAGAAAAACGGAGCAGGTTCAAACAATAGCACCTGAAATATTGACCAGGGCTAAACATGTGCTTCCAGGAGATACTTTATTTTTGGATGGCTTGCTGTCCAGTCTTTTCCCGATCGGCGATCCTTTTGGAGGACTACCCGATGAGTATTTGAAACTCAATTGTTATGTATATTTGAGAGACAAATCATACTGATAATTTCTATTTATTCCAAGTTTATCAGCACTGATCAAGTATTGTGTGTGAGTGGAGATTATTTTAGATTTTATTTTAATTTTTGTTTAATAATCAATGAAATATTTAAACTTTATTCTAATAATTAAAATATACTAGACTAATTATTCGTCTATAGTTCATTCTTAGCATTTTTGGAAAATATCGCATGATTAAATTAAATTATGAAACTTCCATAACTAACTCTCTAATGTGGTGATCGTCACTATTGATTTCTTAATAAAAAGGGTTCATTTACTTTGTGTTTAATCTGTACAGCAGTTGTGTAGTCATTCAGAATATATGTTTATTAAATATATTGAGAAAAGATTTTTTATATCAATTATTGAATAAATAATTATTCAATTCAAACAACATTTGATTAAATTGAACTAATGTTGTAAATTGATGTAAAATTTCCTAAATTATGTTCAAAACATAAATCTTATGTTATCTAAAATTGTAATTAAATTTTTTCATAAATATTTTGTTCCTTTCAAATTTTTTGAATCTATAATTTATAGTTGTCGTTCGTAAAAAACAGTACTATTGCTATTATAGCGCCATGAGCGGGAATCATTAGTGACGATCCAGACTCTAATGCAATGTCTCAAATCTAAATCCTCTTTTTTTAATTAATCCAATTATATCTTTATTAATTAATTCAATTAAATCTTTATGAATACAATTTATTATTAAATTTTTTAATTATTTTGTTTTTTAACATTATATCAGAGACTTTATAATAAAAGGAGTGGTGATAATTGTGTTCACAACTGTGAGATATCCGCATAAAATTCTTCTAAAGACAATGATAGCAATCGGTGCGCTAACACTGTTGTCGACAAATGTATTGTATTGTTTGAATCCATTGGGTATTTCAAACTTTATATATAAAGGGAAGATTGTAAACGAAAAACACGATGAAATGGCGAAACTCCAATACGAATTCAAAATACGAATCTCTAATTCACTTGATTTTCTGCATACAATGAAAGAAATTCGCAAGCATTCGTGCTGGTTAGATTACATTGTGCTGAATAATTGATTTTTATTATAAACTTTTAAGCGATCAATATCTCAGTCCTCTAACCGTTAATAAATCTATAGATTTGAATCAGACGTCATGGGTATGAGTTTCGTGTCACTCCAAAAGTCGAAGAATACAAATACGATAGATTTTGTCCCAATAGTCCCATTTTTTATAAATAGATCGGAGATAATAAATACCGTACGACAGTTCCCCGTGAAAAATTCCCTGTGTTACAACTGCCTCTGATACAATTCACCGAAATTCAGTAAAACTCCTGAAATATAATTATTTGTAGTGGAAATGTTAGATTATTTTATAAACAGCTCTTTATTGTATTTTTTTGATATTTTACTTAATTATGTATTAATTTTCAATTGTTATGTGCGAGGAGTTTACCCCTGAAAATTGCAGGGGAATTGTACTCACCTGGAATTGTGACATTTGGAATTGTACCCGCGGGGAATTGTCCACGGTGTATTGCTTTACGAGGTATCATGAGGTGATTAGGTTATTACGAGGTGAATTGAGTTACGGGGAATTGTCGTGGAAGCAAAAGTACTATATGATCAAGCAATTTCATCTTTAACTATTCTATTTATATCTATATTAATTATTAAACTAAATAAATTGTACTTATAAATACAATAATATAGAATACCTATAATATAGAATTAAATATATTGCAGAAGTAAATGAACTAATTAATTAATTAATTAATTAATTGAATTAAATAATTATCTAACTCACAGATAAAATCTTTAGAAATTTTAACTAATAAAAAAATAAACAAATAAAAAAATATTTAAAGGAGATGAATAAACGGGTGCCTGACGAGGAATCGAACCCTGGTCTTCCGTTCCATGGTCTGATATTCTACCTAGAATCTCCTATAAACTTTTGGTTTAAAAATACAATTTATAGGTTTGAAACGATGTTTTTGACTTTTAGAACTTTCTCTCATCAATATTCGACTTTTGGGAATTCGATCTTTTAGATTGTAACCATGATTATAGTCTAAATGCCAATTTCCTTTAAAAATAGTATTATAGAATTATCTTTACCTGACAATCTGAGAAAAAGTGGTTGCTGTGTAAGAATTTTTAACAAGTTTCCAATATTTTCAAACTTTTGGAAACCTAAGTATTTATGGGTTATTTCCGGACATAATTACAAGATATTGTATAACTTCGGAAGTAATCAGTTCAACGAAAATATTTTAATGAAGAAATAGTCCCTAAAAAATTTGTATGATCAAAAAACCCTCAGTAATTTTCCTTGAACTGATAGTAACACGTAAAATTTCTATAGAAGTTCTGTTAATTTGACCTATATTCTGTAGTAAACCTGAATAATCCATAAAGTCTGTTAAATTACTTCATATTTTGAGAAAATGTTACTGAAATAAGTAAATTTCTGTAAAAATTATGCTTAAAACGCTCATTTAAAAATAATGCCATTTTAGCTTCCTATATAATCCTGAGCATTTTAAAAAACAATTTCAATAGATCTCATCCTAAATCTTCAACTGACTTAATCGAGTTTAGTTATCACTAGATTTTATTTAGATTCACACCAAATCTCTTCTATCGCTCTATTACTTACAAACATTTCTTAAGTGCATGACTGTGTAAACCTTGGAGCAATATTAAATTCATATGAGGCTCACCTCGGAATATATATATATATTTAAAAGTTCATTTTGTACTGAAAATAGTTATGCATTCTTTTAAGTATTCAATAATATTCTGTTTCAGTGCTTGGTTTGAATGGCGACGAAAATCAGTTTTATTAGTTAGAGAAGAGGCCAAAGAATTCTTGGAGCAGATGTGGGTTTCAATTTTCAAATTGCACGAGGTCAGCCCTTTGTATCAATTCAATTATTCTTTTATTATAACAACGAAATTTCAAATTACAATTACGAAATAACAATTTCAAACTCACAGGTCATTTATTGTAATATATATAATGATAAGGAATTCACCAAATGGTGCGATGGATTCGAATTTCTAGGTATTAATTAATTTATTTGTTTACTAATTCTACTCTATTCTATACAATACAGTTCAGTTCAAAACTAATGTCCCAAATAGAGGTCCAACTTTTCTAAAATTTTCTGACCCTTCCCTTCTCTTGAATATATATAATATTTTCACAACCCTTCCTAACCAATAAAAGTTTTTTTCTCAACCCTTACAAACCATTCTCTTATCACTTGTTGCGAAATCTCAGTTCAAATTTTTGCGACCAAAAAAAGAGAAATAAAGACATAAAAATCACTAAAACAGTCTCTAGTTTTGTAAAATTTTGCAAATTTGCTGTAATTATTGTAATAATTTTTGAATATTTGTATTATACAAGCCTTCACTAAACATTTTTGTCAACCCTTCCCTTATCGTAACACAAAAATCTTCAAACTTTCCCGTAAGGGTTAAGGGACCCTTAAGGGAAGGGTTCAAAACTTGGACCTCTAGTCTCAAACGGAGTATTTTTCGAAACAGTATTTATTCTATTGTTCAGAATGTTTGAGAAAAATTTATATTTCTATTCTAAATATCTAACAAATGTTCAAATGTTTTATTATTACAATTCCATTTATGATGACTTAAGGTTTGTCCGGGAATTCGTTGCAAAAGAGATAAATAAGAATAACTCAAAACTATTTAAGATAATTGAATGAAATTTTATTCGAATATAAAAAACTATATAAGAAAGGGTTAGAATTAATTGAATGGCGCGAAGACTCCTTTGTCTCTTGTTAATTTAAGTCTTTGTCAGATATTCTTCATAAGTGACTGTGCATTAGTTTGGGACATATTTTGGCAGATTTTACGCCAGGTATGTTTGAAACCATGTAAACTTTATGGAGCATTACATCTTTTAGAGTACATAACTTTGCAGAAAAACCAAAATATCTCTATTGGTTTGGCTTGTGGTAGGTTAGGTGCATTAGATTCTTTACTAACAAATTCTATACCACTATTCTCATGCCATTGTTTTAGGTCTTTCTAGTAATCAATTGTTGCCAAATCGGGTCAAAATACTATTTCACTTATTGTGTGGTAGTTTTGTATGAATGGCAATAAACGATTCTTAAGACATTCCTCAAAGTATTCCTTTAGTTTATATTGATAATCAATTTTTTGCCGATTAAATGTTGATATTTGGTTGAATTCGACCAATGAGGTCACTTGTTCCGACCCACTCATGTCTGTTGATTATAACATAAAGAATTCAACTTCTTTCTACCTTTTCCTCAATGTGTTTAATAGTTTTGTTTTTCTCAAAATTCACGAAATTTTTACATATTTGCACATTTTGAGCGATAACTTATCTTTCGGACAGTGGTTTAGCCAAATATAAGAGATAATTGCTTTAAAGTTATTAATATTCTAAGCCTCGAATCTTCTACAATCAAATTGAGCGCATTTGCAACTCCAACAATCATTTCTAAAGCGCGTGTCAGCCTAGTTCATGCTTTGCTACGATTTTCCGGACACACTTTATTAATAATTAAATTGATTGTCACATTCTACACTATAAACCAGAATTGTCTATCCATTGCGTAATTCTTGAATTATTTAACTTTAAGAGTGATTTTCTCATA
>JAQFXN010003321.1:0-11121 GCA_034693365.1 Liacarus xylariae | reverse complement strand
ATAGATATGAGTGAAGAAAGTGTCGGACATTTCAGTCGAAATCAATTCAAATGTCTATACAATGACTGC
This sequence comes from Liacarus xylariae, assembly GCA_034693365.1. Taxonomy (NCBI): domain Eukaryota; kingdom Metazoa; phylum Arthropoda; class Arachnida; order Sarcoptiformes; family Liacaridae; genus Liacarus; species Liacarus xylariae. Next base: position 11,052 of record JAQFXN010003321.1, on the reverse strand, counting down.
AATAAAGTGTTTAATTATAAAAGTAGTTTAAATCGACACAAAAATTCAATTCATTTGAATAATAATTATTTAAAGTGTTTTTGGCCTAAATGTGAATATAAAACAAAATATACTTTTTCTTTAAAAACTCATCAATTGATTCATTCAAATATTAAAAGTTTTATTTGCGATTGGAATGAATGCCAAAAAGCATTTACACACAAAACATCTCTAAATCTACACAAAAGATGTGTTCATTTGAATGAAAGTAAATTCAAATGCGATTATAAAGAATGCAATAAAACATTTAGTGAAAGATGTAATTTAATTCGTCACAAACGCATACATTCGGGAGAAAAACCATTTGTTTGTGAATTCAATGGTTGCGGAAAAAGTTTTAATAGAAAATTAATTCTAATTTGCCATAAGAATAGATGGCATTCGGATATAAGAAGACATAAATGTTGTTATAATAACTGCAATCAATGTTTTGTTAATTCATCTGATCTGAAAAAACATATTAAAATTCATACGAAATAAAAATTATCAAAATTATTAATCAATTATTTGTCAATAAATATAATACAAAATAAACTCATATATAGAATATCCAATGTTTGACACAAAACAATTTATTTATGTTCTATTCATTTGATAAAAACCACATCTGATGTCATCTTACAATTGCCAGGTGTTTGGTGGCCGTGAAAATATGCCGTTTTTCTATTCTAAACCATAATAGGGTCGAAATAGGTAATTGGACAAATTCTATTGTGCTCTCATGTGCTCTCTGTACGTCTAAGGGTTAAATTCTATAACTTTTTAGTACTTAACTTGATTTACAGTGTTTTCTGAATTATTTTACCCAACAATATATATATCGCTGGAAAGCCTATGACGAGTCGAATCAACTGAGATATTCTTGTAGTTTTATAAATATATTGATTCTTAAAATATTTTTAAATATTTTAAAATTTGATTGTTATGACTTGAAATGCCCAAAATGGAAGTGAAATGCCCTATATCCCCTGACCAAATGAATTATTATTATAAGATAGATGCTTAAAGTGAATAAACTCAGAGGTAGCCAGTGTCGGCTGTGTCAGGGGTGTATAGGGGGTTTTTTCCAAGATTTTGCCAAAAGTAAGAGGGTTATACGTTTGTTCCAAGATTTCAAAAATGCAGAGGGAGGTATAGAGTGAGAGATGTAAGTAAAAAAATACGAATTTTTGCGCCTGCAGTGCTAGAAGCCAAGGAGGTATTTTGCAAATTCTAAGACTCACGGGGGGTATATTGATCATTCAAGATTTAGTGCGTATCTATTAATGAATAAGTATTCAATTTAATATTTAGCTATGGGTCACAGATTAGTCAAATTTTACAATTTAAAAATTTTAAATTAATTTTATTATTTGAGCATTCTTGTTATTTTAATAATTTTCAAAAATAATAGAGCCAGATATAAAATAGTCTGTGAAAATTAGAGAAACAAATTAATAATTGTGTAAAATGAATTTAACAAAATCAATTTATTCTGTTTAGGACTTTACTTCATAGGATCGGAAATAATTGAATATAAATAAATTCCAACAGGAGAAACCAATCTTTTTCTTAGCCATTCGTTCACAAATTGACAAAATCTGAAAATAAAATTTTTATTCATAAATAGATAATTTTATTAAATAAACATTTGTGTCAATGAATTATAACAGAAAAAGATAAAATAATTAGATTGATTATGCATGGACAATTGGGGGTATTGACAAATACCACACCTTGTGATAAAAAACAAGGAGAAATTCCCTCATAAATTTTAAGAAAAGCGCCAAAGGTGGCGTTTCTGAAGAATATTGTATGAAATTCTGTCTAATTTCTTGGAAAAATCGCAGAATTTTATCAAATCTTGTTATATTTGGTCAAATGTTGTTGGATCCTTACAGAATTGATGATAAATGGCTTGAATTCTGTCAAATTCTGTTAAATTCTTACAGAATTATGCAAAATTCTGTTAAATTACGTCATTGCAAAATACCCCTGCTGTGATTTTAAGGCTTTTATCACTACCCTTTACCCCAACTGACATTGAGTTCATTGTCTATTCCTAATATTGATTTTACAATAATACTAATCTATTATCACCTCTTATCAGAATAGAGAGAGAATATTGAATTGTTTATACCACACATCCTACCCCTGCCTCTACCGCACATGCTCACTCCCACTTCAACCACCTCGATTTATCAATTTAATTTCATCATCAAATATACATGTAGTTTATTTCTTTACTGTGCGAATGCCACTGTGCCATACGTCGTCAGCTTTCTCTCACTATTATTAATGTCTATAAACTAGCGGCACAGGACAGAGTGGAATTGGTTTATAAAAATGATACACGATAGGTAATATTATTGGTTGACAACGGCGGTGAAAGCCACTAGCACATTTTTGAAACAATAATTATTTTTTTCATGAAATATGAAATATATTATTTGTGCATTTCATGTTTACCTTTAGTTTTGTCGATAACCTAATATAATATAAGTATTTATTTCTTTCAATAAACTCTTTCATAAGACTTAGCATTAGTTTATGTGATTTATTCGCTGTAGTCGTGACTGAAGAAGCAGTGAATAGAAGAAATAAGAAAAATATCGAGAGCAAAAATAAAACATAGGCGTAGATGAATTTAATGTGTGGTTCCATTTTGACAAATATTGTGGGAAATAATATCATAACAAGAGTTGTACCAAAATTAAGCCAAAGAATTACCAAGAATTTAGACCAATAGCTGACATTGTATTCATTGATTTCAGCATAAATTGCATTAAATGATTGAATTGTTTCACGAATTTCTCTATAATTAAGTCTTTTCCGCAAAAATACAATTCTAATATTCAATACATTTAACTTGAATTTAATGTATAAACAAATTGAATAAAAGAATACAATTTGATAGAGGATTAGATTCATTGCGTTGTGACCCCATAGCGAAAATATGATTGCATTGGGCACACCATAGACCAGGGTATCAGTCATTGTTAGATAAGTATATACCGGATACACTATGAGAAAGGCATACATAAGAATTGCCATTTTATTATTACTTCTGACGAATGCAACTAATCGTTTGGTCCTTTCAATCAATTTCCTGATATTCCCTTCATTTGTGAGACCAATACTCTGAGGCGAACGCAAACCCGACATCATTTCAAACACTTTAAGAAACGTTGGTTTTATTCCATTATTATAGTTATAGAAATACATTAGTATTGAATCGACTGCGAAATTTGACCAGAGTATAACAACTAGCGAACTATGTATTCTGCCATCACCAGCGATGAAATATTCAAAAGAAGCGAATATTTTAAACCACCAGACGTTATCTTCGCTGACAAATATTGTTATAATTCTTTGCGATACAACGATTATAAATATTATAACAATCAAAAAGGGATTATAAAACCATTTTCTTTTGTCATTTATTTCAGTATTTGTTGTAAAATGTAATCCAATTTTATAAAGAATATTATCCACATTTATGATAATCAAATCATTTGACAATACGTTGTTTGGATCAAATTCTTCCATATTATATCCCTATACGTAAATATCTATCATACATGATTTTAAAAACTTGTAGAAGATATTCAGAATTGTTGCTTTCTATATAAATATCCAACGTATAAAATATTATACTGTATACAGATACTTTTAGTATGCTTAGCACATTTTACAGTATATAATCTATTTTCTTTATAAATTAGCTTGTATTGTATTATAAAATATTTTAGATACGTTTGCATAGAATATTAACTTTAAGTTAAAGCATACTATAGATTAATTTAAACTGTTCACAATTGTACTACTAATTGTATGAAATATTTAAAAGCTAAGTCATAAAACGACAAGATAGTAGGAATTCTAATGTGGATGTTGTAGCCCTATTGATTTAAAAAGTTTTGAATTTCACTACCAATTAGTAACAGCAGGGCTCTTTGTAACTAATAATAATAAGACCATAATCTTTATATGAAAATGTTAAGGGGTAGTAAAATTAAATTTTCTATTGTTGGAAAAAATTCATAAATGATGTCTAAAATTATTTTGCATATTTGACAAACAACGATGATGCTCTTGACCTGTTAATAATTGAATAGCGTGCATTGGTGTAAATCTGAAACACAACCTGAGCATTGCACACGGCATATTTTAAAAGAAATTTTTTCAATGGTATCGCTATGCAATAGAAAGATGTTCATAAATTGAACAATTTTTACACTAAAATGCATTTTCTAAGGTGTTTTTGGAAATCTCTAGAATAAATACTAAATATTTCAGAGGGGTAAACTTTATAGCCTAAGCAAATAGTCAAAAGTGTAACAAAATCCAAATTAGAAATCTCTGATATCTTGTTTTATGGCTTAGCTTTAAAATATTTCGAGCACTTATAATTGATGAGTCTCAGCTGCTGATGAATATTTGCGGTTTCTTCAATTCTAATCCATAAATAAGAACAAAATAAATAGATTGAATCCTAGGATGCGCTCGAAAACCTAGGTAACAAATTACCAGTAACCTAAGATACTGCATCAACACTTAACTAAAGACCAAGAAGTAAAAAAATTGCTTATGTTGTATTTCGCGGTCATAGATTTGACATCACTTAATCTATAAATAGTATATATCTTCGTTTCCCATTTTATGGCTGTCAGTCAATTTATATAGACTTTTTTAATGTCCAATAGATAGCCAGTCACTCATCAGTTTAATACTAACAAAAATAGTGTGATATTCAATGTCGAGTTGATATTGATTAGTAGTGAAATACTGATTGAATTTGAATGAAATGTGAAATTGATTTTAGGTTTTAGACAAATAAAATTATATTTACTATTAAAACAGTAATAATCTTTTTGAACAATCAAAAAATTTCTTAATAATTTAATCTCTTAATCCAATAAATTACAATACTATTAATTTAATCCCCAAATAATTGTGACCATCCTAGCTCTATACATCCATGAATTCTCACTGGTTTGTTCAGACCAGATATCTACAAAGTGTGGCACGCGTGCCATTAAATATGTGTTTAAATAAAACGAAAGATTGAAAGACAAGAATTAAAATCAAGGAAAACACTTTAATTATTGCATCTTTAAGTGAACTATGAATTTCAGTATAAAAGTTCAATTGTTTTATCGATAATTATAGAAATAACCGACGATTAGCACTGGGAGGCAAATGAGTGGTTAGAAAGCGCACGACTATATGTCAAACACTAGAATATTATTGGGATATATCTGTTATTTTATGTAATTCACAATTAAGGTTGTGTTTAAATAAATCCTCTCAAATGTGGTGATAAGAGACGATAATTATTAGTAGAATATAAAAATTTGTTAATTCAGTTCAACCGTTCTGTAGCGACGTTACAGTAGTGAAACATACAAAACGCGATTCCAACTATTCTAGCGCTATTGGAAATTGGCCACAAACTACCGGTACTACTGGGTGGGGGGCGTCCACCCGTAGGTTTTCAGGAATGGCTTTTACTGACTTGGCTGCGGGAGGCGAATGCCTCGACACTATAGAGTTCTTATAGCGATTTATTATTAACTATTTCTGCGATTTTTAACTTTATTACAACGACTCTACGCTCACACTATTCACAATTGAATAAAATAGTCTTATATTTTGTTTCAATAATAATTAGAGTTTATTTCTTTTTAATAGCTTATCCTTTCATAGTTTCCGCGATTCTCTGCAGTATTGCAGTTATAAAAGTATTAATTCTATTACAGCGAAAGAATACTTAAATACTAAAAGTTTAGCAAAACTCTACTAATAAGTAATAAAATACTAAATTTCAATACAAAATAATAACATTTTTCAGCGAATAATCAACAGATTTAGCGAAATATTCAAAAAATATATAATTAAAGTTAAGTTAAATGAATAGAATATTCAAATACAATAATATTCTGCAAAGAATTTTTAAACCAATGATTAGCGAAATATTAAATGAATAAAGTATTAGAAAAGAGTAATAATTAATTGTATAATATTTTAGCGTTTTTGGGGGCTTTGCTTTGGCAGACTATAGTTCCTTTCCATTCTTTTAAATCTAAATGTTTCATCGCTTAGTTTTATTTCAACACATGTTTTTTACGTGTGAACACAAAACGAGATGACTTTCTGTACAGTGACTGATGACGTCATACCTTCTATTGTGTAAGGCAGGGATCGTCGCCAAAGAGGTATAACCAGAATAGGGTTAAGCACTAACATTATATAACTTAACATATCAATTAACCCTGCATATAAATTATTGGAAAGCTTATGGCGTAAAAAATCCAACGGTATATAACAGGTCTGATCATTAGCGTCGGAATCACAGCCGCACAGCCACTCACACAAAGGACTAATTTTAGCAGAAATTTACTGCTATTCAAGAAACCGGCCCTCATATGTGTGTAGTGTAGGGCAACCGCTTGTGCCGCTCGAACCGACAAATCCACTCTTTAGCCAATGTCAACAACACTAAAGAGGGCCGCAGAACCAGCTGAACCCTGTCTTACCTAATGGGGGTGTCCACCAGTCGGTTTAGGGGGGTTTGGTTTGCTCGGCTTGGCTACGAGAGGCGAAGGCCTCAAGTCTTCGCGCTCTCAATGTTTGCGATTCAATACTTTTATTAACTTTTTATTTAAGAATAAACACAATTTTGGATTCAATCGCATAAATAGTTTATTATTTCACAAAATAGTATAAATTCAGCGAATTTTATACACATTATAGCGATTATAACAATAATATTGTATTTAAAACAATTGAAAAGTTTTTATAATTAAGTCTAAACTAACACTAAAACTATAACTAAAATCAATACAAAACTATACATTAGAACTCGCGTTCCTTCTGAACAGCGTTTCCACACACGAGAACCAAAACTCCTCTCCCTCTCCAGATCTCAATACTTGTCCACTTTTTATAGCGAATTCAAATGTGTTTTGAGATCTCTTCTCATTCGCTGACATCCTTTGATTTTCAGTCACTTTCAACGGCTGTCCTCAATACGTGAGATCCCTCTCCTGCGGCTTTACTTTCATATGCATTCAATTAATCCTATTTTACTCTTTTATTGTCTTATTCTGCGAATAATAACGACTTAAGTACTGATTTCAGGGTTAACTTCAGCGATAGAACGATTCAATTGTTTTTATAAGAATAGAAAAGGTATTAATATTTCTGAAATAATTTGTTTTACAATCCTTTCTGCGAATAATCAATTCAAATGAATTGAATGATTCTTTTGAATTGATTTAACAATTAATTCTAATATTAATTAATAGAAAGAATAAATGAATAGAAAAATGTAAATCAATTATAAATACTTTCAGCGAATTATGAGTCAAAATAATTAAAAAAAATAATTTTAGAATAATTTTAATTGTTCTAATGGCCAGTTCTACACTAGTCATGAGCATGTAACAAGTTATGGCTTACTAAAGGGTCGATTATGAATTGATTGATGACAGTTACAAATGCTAAAATATTGTAAACCATTGAATCTGACTTACTTTTTATCTGGGCTATGCAATGAAGTATGCATTCAGGAGCATCTTCTTACATATCTCTACTCAATAAATATAATAAACTGTGAATGCGAATCTACAATTAATTTATTCATTGTCATGTGGGGTCGAAGTAGTCAACTGAGTACTAGACACAAAGTTTGGTCAGATATTACAGTATATATAAACAAAAAGTTGTAGTTTTAGTGAAAATTAAGATTTTGAGGGTTGTACGACACTCAGTAGAGTATTTTAAATAACATATCAAAAGTGAATTTTTCAAAATTTTAAAATGTTACAATTTGTTCCTAGGGGAGTACTTGGGTTATTATACTTTGGGAAAAAAGCTTGTTAAAAATATAAATATAATACTAAATATAAAAAGTTCTGATAACTTAAAGGTGTTTAAGGTAACGTTTTTAATTTTTTAAAATTCTTGTACTTACGTGTTGAAATATAAATGTATAGAAAAATAGCAAATTCAGTTTACATTTCATTATAATACATTACGTCATTCGAATAAAATTATCTAAAATTATTTTTATTAGAATGATAAGTAGTGTCAGGTTTCTCTAAATAGCAGTGTATATAAAAGTGTTAGTGAGATATTGGGGAACAGGTTTAGGAACAGGTGCTATACTTGTGTTTTTGGTTAACTGCTAAGTGTCTAACAAGTCTACCGCTTCTCCTTCTCTCTGATTCCCCCAAACGGAAGATAAACTAAAAAAGTGCTTATAATCTTGAAAAGTACCCATAAAAATATTATTACACAACAAATAAAAAAATGTTATACAGGAATGAAATAAACAAATATTTTATTTATACTTGTGATCACATGTAATATAAAATATTTTATAAAGAGTTTTATTTAAACTTAAATATTATTTTGAATTGAATTTTAATGTGTTTTAAGTTATATTTGACTGTTTTTATTGAATACAAATATTTTGCATTAGATTTTTAGTTATATTCAATGAGTGAATCAATGATTATTTTGAAAAATAAAATAATTAATTAAATTAATTGAAAGAATTGTAAAATTTTGAAAAATAAAAGTTTTGTCTCAAGTCGTGATTGAATACGAAAATAATAGTGTGGCCACTAAGAGGGTACGGGTCTAATGCCACTGACTGGCCGCTGATGGTCAACACCACTCGCTCGCGAGTCACGGCTTCACTGCCGTGCGGTCCCAAGTTGTGAGCGCGCGATAGCACGCACTCACGAACGGTCACCTGATGGCCGTAGGTGGCCAAGGACAGGGGGCACAGTGTTCCCTAATTGGCCCGAAGACCTTACGGCGAAAACGCCGCAACAAATGGCCGCCTATTTGGGCGCCAGTAAACTTGAAACCCGTTCGGGGGACCCGTGCTCGGCGCGCACAAACACAATTAGGGGGAAAAGGGGGCATGAAGGCATGCACACCTGTATGTATTACCACTCTCCCGACGGCTGTATCCGCTGCCGAATCGCCGAAACGCCAACCGGTTTTCCCGCCGAACCGCCAAAACTCCACCAACTGTCCAAATCCAAGCAGAGGGGGTACCGAAAAGAAAAAATAGAAGTGGGCTTAGGGGGACACTTAATTATCAATTGGGGGAAAGCAAAATAAAGGGGAAACAGGTTTAAATCAAAACTTATTTTATTCAAATATAAGAAAAGATGACATGTGCTCTGTTTGGAGGGCAAGTCAAGAGTGACTAAAGCGCAGAGTATCTGCGCTTTATATATAAAAAGCTGACCCTAACTGGACATTCCATGTGTGGTCAGTAGCCATACAGGAATGTCCCCCTGCTATGGCTGTCACAGCCTAAGGGCTATTTCTGCACAATGGCTGCGACACATAACTCATGTCACAGCCAGTGTATATGTAAGGCTTTCGCCACAATAGTTATTTGGATTTGAACTTTAATATGACTCAAACAACTAATGAAGCTTTTATTAAAAAAAGAAAAACATTTGTGACAACTTAGTTGACCAGGAACAGTGGCAATATTAGAATTATTGACCAATTATTAAAAATTTTGTTTCAAGGACTTCACTGTTCCTCTTCATCAGCAATGGTATGTCTGGCAAAAGCCAGCATACAGTGGAGGCTTACAGCGAATGGAGCCGGAGTGCAGAGGAGATCGCATTTCAGCAATAAATAAAATGTTAAAAGTCTCGGTCTTTTCATTTTTGTTTATTTCAATTACAAAACTGTGGGAACTGAATGTCTGCTATATCTGCTATTATTACTGATGAATTACAGTCTCAACTTTAAAATCTCCGATAAGAAACTACCAAAACTACTGTCAACCACTGGAGTAGAGTATAGATACAGTACCGGTTGTAAATTACACTGCAGTTTTTAAAATTGCCATATCAATAATAAATGAGGACAGGGATGTGGAAGGTCAGAGAGGTCAAAAAACACCTTAGAGTTGAGATATCGCCGAAATAATCAATTCAGAGTACTTTTACATCTTTTTAGGAAATCTATTAAAAGAGGGAGTTTTATAGAAATTTTAAAATTTTAGGGTGGGTGTGGTCGAAAACTCAAAGTATTTGATTGGATGATTAAACCTTTTCGAAAATTGGCAGGGGTACCCAAAACCGCCTAATAGACCTCCTAAAATTATATAAAAAGTACTCTGAATTTATTATTTCGGCGATATCTCACCTTTAAGGTGTTTTATGGATCTCTCTGACCTTCTACATCTTTGAAATGAGGAGTTTATTATTAGAAGTTTACTATTTATTACTAGTACTATATATTAAATCTTTTTGTTTTTCCGAAGATTATTTGTAGTAATGAATTACAATGTAGTGGTTTGTAAACACTTATAAAACCTAAAATACTGGTTCTCTCGTTATTGTTGGCTACTATGGATACTAATGTAGCGTCGTTTAAAGTAAGAACAACTAATAAAAATGAGCTTCTATAAAATAATTTAGAATTTACATTTCAAATCTTAAAATCTTGAGGAATAAATATTAAAAAAGTAAAAGAAAATTAAAATAAATCAAATACAAAATACAAAAGTTTTCAATTCATTTAAATTAATTAATTTGTTCAACTCAGTCACTGATTTACTAATAAAACACTTTTTAAAATGTTTTTTGCATTCATTCCAATCGCAGACAAAACTCTTATTTTTTCCAAACTTTTACAAAAAAAATTCAATTCATTTAATTTAATTAGTTTGTTCTTCAAATCAATCATTGATTCACTTATTGACCACTTTTTATAACTTATTTTATATATCAAATGTGAAATACTTTAAAACAATGCATTTAACCAAATGATATCATATTTTGTAAAACTGGTTCACAATAAAACATGTGCTCACTTTAAATACTGATATTTTGCAAAGCTTTCCACTTCTTATCTTTTAATATTTTAAGTTATCTATAATTTGCAATTAATGGGTCGGCGGGCAAAACTATAAAATTAAATTTATCCAAATATCTAATTTTGAGTGACAATTGTAACTATAGTAACCACCTGTAACGCGAGTCTTTT
>JAQFXN010003320.1:0-11122 GCA_034693365.1 Liacarus xylariae | reverse complement strand
GTACACTATTAAGAGAGAAACTTAACGATAAAAGTATAGGAAAACCAACAATTTAAAATTTAGTGTACACTGTAAGGAGCTGTACACTATAAAGAAATTCACTATACAGAGAGTTGACTGTAATTATCTTTCTACTTGTGTTAATATCAGGGGTAGCCAATATCGTTCGAGTCAAGGAACAAAGGGTATTTTACAAAATCTCAAACTCATGGGGTATTTAGGCTATACCCACTTGGCTACCCCTGATTGATATATAAGTTTATATTATATTTTGCAAACTAACTTCAAATAAAATTAGTTTATGCGTAAGTTATATGCTATATAAAAGAAGAATAAGCAAGCAAAAATTAATTATGATGACTAATTTTGGTGGTAAACAAGAGACAGTTGGTAAGCATAGATTTAGAGGATAGAGCACGGAAGTATTTGGGAGATTATAAAAAATGCGAGTATTGACTATTATTGGCTGTACTTCACTTCTACCTAGTTTTCAATTTGAGAGTTCAAAAATGTTTGCTGATTTCAACTATAAAATATCGAACCACAGTATATCACCGGTATATCTAATTCTAACACTAGTAAAACAACAAAAACTAGTTCACAATTATTTTTAATCACTTTATTTGGACAGAAGAGCTAAAAAAATTCAATTTATTTATTAAATGAATGAATTGAACTGAATTGATGAAAAATAGATCTTATATCGAAACTCTTTTAATAATTTGATGAAATGACAATTTTTAAAATTTTAAAAAACAACATAATTAATGACTTATTTTAATAACCAGTGAATCGTAAAGTTCTTATATAATAACTTAATTTAAAATATCTTAAATTTTGTTTTAATTGAATAATTGTTTAATTAATTTAATTATCAGTAAATTTCAGTATTCAGTCAAAAGTATTTAACAAAAATTAAGTAATTGAATGACAATTAATAACAAACGCCTTTAGAAAAATCTTTTGTCACAATTTGTTTGAGAATTAGTTTCTATTAATCATTGAAATCATTTTTTGCAATTTTTCTTCGTTGCGAATAATGTTTGCTTTTGTTTGACTTATTTTATCGTTTTGTTCCTTAATTTCATTGTCGAGTAGATTGAGTTGACTTTTATAGGGTTTCAGTTCATCAAAAGTACTGTTTCGGGACTTTTCCAGTGATTGCATATTGCGTTTGCACTCGTCCTGCCATGACTTCAGTTCAGAGAGCATTGAATCGATGTCTTCCTGAAGATAATCCAATACTTTTCCCAATGGATTAGCCGTTTGACTCAATGCTTGTATGGATTGTCGCAATTTCTCGATATCTCTATTCGTTTGTTTTGATAGCTTTTTCTCACTGTTTGGCACTTCTAATGATTGATTGCCTTCCAGTTCTTTCTTGGTTTCAACCAATTGCTTAACTAAACTACCTTTTTGTGTATCACTATTGCTATCAAATACTAATTGTTCACTCGATTCCAAATCCTCAGGTTTTACGACATCCGTAACGATGAAGTCCTGGTCGTCATCATTAGTAAAGTTCTCAGTTATTAAGTTTTCCACAGGTTTTGCGTTAAGTAAACGTAATTTTTCTTCCAGTTCTGCCTCAACGATCTTATTATCCTCACTTTGTTTAGGTATAACACGAGGAGGAGCGGGACGTGAACTACTGGGACGAGGAATCCTTTCGTGACGAGTCGGCGGACGGAAAGCATTTCGGATTTCTATTCGTGAAAACAATTTCCAAACTTTGTATATAAATTGTATGAAAAAATTCATTGATTTATGAGTTTATTCTGAGTCAGGATTTGTTGAAATAACAGACTTTGAAAACCAGTAATTTGTTTATTCCATTCAAATGTTTTGTAGGTTTTTGTTAAGTATTTGTTTGAATGACACACTATTCTTAAGAACTGAAACTATTTGTGCAAAAAATATACGTATTATATAATTACCTGAATTCTGACTCGCATTTGAAGGTAAGGCTGATTTAGCCGCAGTTCTGGGTCTCACTGTCTTCAGTTGATCGAGTGATGGGTTCTGCACAACAATCTCTTCATTGTCTGCTATTCCATTAGGCCTCTGATCCTTCTCTTTGTGCACATTTTCGTCATTAGAGTCATTATCTCTATTATCACTTTTGGGAGAGTTAGGAGGAGAGGGAGGTTTAGATGCATTTCCGTTCGGAGCACTTGTATCCAAATCTTGTTTCAATTGTTTGGGTGAATTCGGTTTCGCTTTGTTAGTCGACAGCACAGGCGAAGCCCTCTCTTTTGCCTCAATTGACTCTTTAGTCTCTTTAGACTGTTTAGAGTCTATTATTTTATTCTTTGCTTCGGATTTGGTTTCTTTGGTTTCTTTGGTCTCTTTTTTTGTTTTTTGAGTCGAATTGTTCGAAGTCTTTGTGTTTTGATTCAAAGCTTTCTTTTTATTATTATTAGTGCTCACGACTACTGCATTGTTTCGTTTGGTTGGCTTTTCTCCGTTAAGCACTCGTATGACAGCATCGCTGAAATCTTTTTTATCGATTACAGCTCTGGCCATAGTCTGCAGCCATTCATTGGTTTTGTCTGTTTCCAGTCCCGCAACGATTTTCGATGGCTTTGCACTCAAAACATCGCCGACAATAAAGCCTAGGATAACAACAAAAACAACAAAACTTTTCTTATTTACTGTAAACTCAAGAAAACAAACTTTAATTACTTTTTGAAAACATTTCACTTGAAATTGAATGAAAAAATTCTTTAATTCATTAAAATTTTCATTAATATCGTGTCTTAAAACAAAATTAAAAATTCAAAACTCATTAAATTAATTGATATTTAAGAGGCATTAACTAAAAATACAATTTTTCCAATAAGAAAATTACAGCAAATAATACTACAAACCGGTTGCGTCGATAGCCTTCCGCAGGAATAAAATTTTTGATTCTTTTTCTTTAACATTGTCTGCAATCAATTCATTGTCTTTATAGAGATCTTTGAAGAATCCATTAGTTTTAATAATCTTTGAGTGAAAAAAAGAGACAAAATATAAGAACAAATATATAACTAAAATCTAATTTAGTGTTGATTAGAGCGAAGACATACACTCGTAATGATGTCGTGAATGAACCTAAACGGAGGTCTTTTCAACAATTTCTCACTAATCACTGGCTTTTTGACAATTTTAGTCAACAATTCTTGAGTTGTTTTAACAATTTTCGGGTCTATTTCTGAAGCCATACTCCTCTCCTATTTGTTTATTTTATCTAATTATTGGTGTTTCGATAAATTTGTTTAATTTGTTTCTAAATTCTGGTTCTGTTCTGTTGTGTTGCTATGCGTTACACAACTTATTCTGTTTTCTCACTTTATTTCAATAAATCAATAAAAATACTGTTCTTTTGAATAAATGTCATTTCTCTCTCAAATACTTTAACTAATTATTTTTCTAAATAGCAATCAAATGATGAAATATTTTATTTTTATTATTAATACTCTTTTCTCATAACAATTGTTTCGCTTAGGAATCGGTTCTTCACTTTAAAAGTTCAATGAATTCTAAATATTCTGATTCCTATTGCTTTCGCTTATTATAATATAATATTATAGTTTATAAAACTCAGCCCTAATGTGCCATCTGTTAGACCATTGATATAAGGAATTGAAACTATAGTTGAGATGATGTTATCTCAGTTTATATAATAATATAAAAATAGAGTAATTTTGCGAAACATATATCGACTTAACTATAAGTAAACACAAATTGCATACACTCTATGACACTATTAATATCGTATTATACGACTAGAGCTGACTTACGATTGAAACCCAATATAAAAGCCTTAAATGGTGTGAAAGAGAGTGAAAGTATTTTTGAAAGTTTACAAACAATTGATATTAATATTGAATTTTAATAAATTAATTGTTTTTATTATAATTCAAATTAAGAAATGACTGAAATATCAGAATTGGATTCAAACGAATCAAATGTTTTAATACTTAAAGAAAAGGGCAATGAATTAGTGAAAAGTGGAGACCATTTGAATGCAATTCAGGAATATTTAAAAGCTTTAGAAATAGTGAACAATAAATGCATTAATAATAAGACAAACGAAACAAATCGTCTCAATATCTATAAGAACTTGAGTTTGGCTTATCTTAAGGTCAAAGACTACGACAATGCAATCAGTTATTCCACAAAAGCACTGGAATTGTGTCCAAACGATGTGAAGACACTATTGAGGAGATGCTCAGCACTGGAATCGAGTGAACGCTTCACCGATGCCTTCAAAGACGCTCTGACTGTCCAACAGTTGGAACCAAACAATACTTCCATTCAATCAGTTCTCAGAAGACTTAATATTAAAATACAAGAAATAGCGAAACAAAATTCAAGTACTTCTACGCGAATGACACAAATGCTTAACTATATATCGGATTCGAGTCTCGACACTGAAAAGCGGTTACAATCGGCCAATAATTTACTGGTTTTGGTTCGGGAAAAGTCGGCAAAAAAGTTATTCATTGAAATGAATGGTTTAAAGACTTTCTTAAATGTTTTTCAGTCCAAATGTGAACAACAAATCAAATTGTCTTCAATCAGAACTTTGACAGAATTGGCCAACAATTCATTTGAGAGCAGTTTAGAAATATTGAATACAATTGACATTAATTTCTTGATTCAAATGATGAGTCAATTGTTTGACGAACAGAACATAACTGCCATTCAATACAATATTCAGACAATAATTGAATCGTTGACTGGTTTTTGTGCCAAAGAAGACAGATCTCCTGATAAAGAGCTAATGAAAAGACATGAAAACCAAATCGAATTAATTATGACTTCACTGTTGAGAAGTTCGACCTTAAGAATGATGTCCGGCCAAAGTCGAGACGCCATTCTTGAACTATTAATAACAAACGTGGACTACAGTGCACTAAATTGGGGTCAAAGACTGATCGAATTGGACGGACTCTGGAATTTGTTGGAAATCGCGTCCGAACTCGAAGAAGTGGAATATGAGAGCGGAATGAATATAACGGCCAATACTCGAACGCATGTGTCGCTGCTTTTGGATCGTATTTACTTGTGCTGCGATCACGACTTGGCCAGAGATAAATATAGAGAAAAAGTAATGCAATTCATTAACAATAAACTTAAAGGTATGGACATTGAGGACAAAGTACGCGCCACCGCTGCCATCACTGCACTATTGATGGGACCGCTCGATGTCGGCAACCATTGTTTAGGACAGACAGGAGTCATGGAAATGATGTTAGTTATGGCCGGTTCTGACGATGTGATCCAACAGTGTGTGGCCGCAGAGGCTATCATAGCGGCCGCTTCTAAGAAAGACAAGTGCACAAGTCTGGCCTCTATGGGCACAGGAATACTGAAAAATCTGTACAAATCATCGAATGATCGCATAAGAGTTCGTGCATTAGTAGGTTTGTGCAAATTGGGTTCTGTCGGCGGCACAGATGCCTCTATTCACACATTTGCCGAGGGCTCGATGTCTAAGCTGTCGAAGTCGTGTCGACTGTTCTTAGTTAACGCGTCAAAAGATAAAGATATAAAGAAATGGTCGGCCGAAGGATTGGCTTATCTAACCCTCGACGCAGACATCAAAGAAGAGCTGATAGAAGATAAACAGGCGATCAATGCTTTGGTTGAATTGGCCCGAAGTGGAGACCTGTCAGTACTGTTCGGTGTTGTGACCACTTTTGTCAATCTGACCAACAGTTATGAGAAACAAGAAGTGATTCCCGAAATGATAGAATTGGCCAAATTTGCTAAACAACACGTTCCCGAAGAGCACAGGAAAGACGAGAAACAATACATCGATAAAAGGTGTCGATCGCTGTGTGAACTGCAAGTCGTGACAGCTTTGGTCGCTTTGACTAAATCTCAGAGCAAAACAAGTCGTGAAATGATTTCTCGAGTTTTTAATGCCATTTGTGAACTCCAGGAGTTGAGAGGAATAGTTGTACAACAGGGAGGGGTTAAGGCATTGCTTAAGTTGTCTTTGGAAAGCAATACTCCAAACGGCAAATACATCGCGAGTCAGGCATTGGCGCGAATCGGAATAACCATAAACCCTGAGGTGGCGTTTCCGGGACAGCGATGTCTTGAAGTGGTCAGACCTCTGGTCAATATATTGCATCCCGACTGCAGTGCTTTACAAAATTTCGAATCTTTGATGGCTTTAACTAATTTAGCACAAGTGAGCCCTAGTGTTAGGTCTGGAATAATAAAAGACAGCGGACTCTCACGCATAGAGAACTACATGTATGAGGACCACCCACTCCTCAAACGCGCTGCCACTCAATGTTTAGCGAATTTAATTTTGAGTGAAGACGTGGTTCGGATATATGAGGGCCAAAACGATCGAATCAAGTATTTGGTAATTTTATCTGAAGACGAGGACTTGGATACGGCCAAAGCAGCGTCCGGTGCCTTAGCTATGCTCACGTCAGTCAGCAAAAAGTCGTGCGAAAAAGTGTTCGAAGCCAAGTGTTGGCTTGAATGCCTCATCCAATTGGTTTCGAGTAAGGACTCAGAGCTACAGCACAGAGGCGTCTGTATTGCTTATAATCTAATTGATTGTGGAAATGGAACGGCAGAAAAAGTGGTGGAAACGGAAATTCTTGAGATTTTAATTGCTATCACTCGACCAGAAGTGAATGACATCGAAGACAAAATCAAAGACATCGCCAAAAGCGCTCTACAGAGGGCTGAAGAACAACGACTGATTAAAAATATTGAGAATTTAAAAACAGAATGAATTCATTTAAAAACTTGAAATGAAATAAAATCTTTTATTTATTGAAAAACGTTTTCTTTAATTACAATAACAAATGAATTTTAAAAAATCATTTTTACCTAAATTTATTGACAGATTATATAAATTATAGTACATAACAATGATGTCATGTCCTTAAATAAACTTTAACCTCCAGTTCATTGATGTTTGTTTAATAAAATAAATATTAAAACTGGTCAGAACTCACTGATCAATTTGACCCTCACTCTAATTATAGAATTAATTTTTGGCATCAGTTAATAGCATTCAAGTGCTGAGATTATAGACCAAACCTATTGTTTTGAATGATTAGATTAGTAGAGGAGCCGTGAAATGGCGTTTCCAACATTTGCAGTTCAAATGAACTCAACTCTCCCGTCAAATGATTATTGAAATGAGGCGCCGGTGAAAGCATAGGTAGTGTCGCGTCTTTATAATAGGATTCCGATAATTGACATTCGAGTACATCATTAGAAGAAGTGCACGAATGGTAGCGCTGGTCAAATAAATAGCCTTCAGGACATTTCATTGTAATTATATAATTGATTCCACAGATATGGAAAGTTTTACAGCCCTGAGTCACGTCTGCGTAATAACCTTCGAGTTTTCCGAAACAATCGAAAATACTATTATTAGCACTGTTTATGTGATTAAAAGCATTTACGCCCGGAATTGTAGATGAATTGAATTCAATCGAAGAATTCCCGGAAAATATTAATACTAAATATAAAAAAGTTAAAAAAATAAGCGATATTTTATGATTATTTTGAAACATTTTATATACTGACCTAAACTTAAGAAATTTAATAATAAAAAATTTAATAAAATATACATTTTTTCGAAATTTTCTTTCTTTTGAATATTATTTAATTGAATAGTTTGTAAATTTTATTTAGATATTAGTATAAACTTGACATTTAAAAGTTTCTTTTATACCCCAGAAATTGCTTTATTTATCAAAAAAATAAAAGATTAAAAAAGAAAGCGTGTCATAGAATAATAGGAACGGGTCAAATAAAGAAGCTTATATGAAGATGAATTATTTGTTCTTTAGGCGATTAAAAGTGAAAGCTTTTTATAAATATATTGTTGTGAAAATTGTTTACTTAAGAGTAAATATAAGGATATATAAAGATTACTATTTATTCTTATAATTTTGGTGCGATATTCATAAAGAATAAAATTGTGTAATAAATCTTCATTTGATTGTTGTGTAAAAATAAATTCTTTTTATATTTGGTCTTTGAATGAAATCAATTGTATTGAGAAATTTTTTAGAGTTTTCAAGAACATTCACTGAGAATCAACTTATTTATAAGTTTATAAGAAAATTATTTTCGTTTGCTTTAACTTTATTTCCTTTATTGACAAATGAAATCAGATTTTATTAGAAAAGCAAAGTAACTGTTCAGATGAAGTAAAGTGACCTTAAAATTGACCCAAACTCTAAACTAAATATTGAAATGAATTCTCATTAATTTGTGTTTATATATAGATTGAGGTCAGTCTGTGATAACAAAAGTTGGTCACAAGTCGTCAATTAGAACAGAGCCTATAAAAAGACAACAAAATTCACTTTCACTTTCATTCATTCACTTTAATCCGAAGTCTAGAGAGAAATGATTTTCAAGTTTACAATCGGTAAGTGTTTTCATTCATTCAAAACTCATAATATCTATTAATAAACTTTTGTTCAGTTCTATTGGTTTCCAATATCGCAAATGCGGGCCAACACGGCGTTCGCAACTCTTTGCCGGTTCCGCAACACTTCGGACCGAACTTAAAGTCTTCTCAAATTCCAACCAATGCTTTACCACAGGTTTCGCAAATCCCCGACTCTTTGAGAACTCAATTGACGTCAACTCCACTATTGATCCCTCAGTCAATTCCAGAACATTTACTAACCCTTTCCCGAACGGCTGAATTCCAAATCCCGCAAAACATTCCAACACATCTATTGACTATTACTGGTTCTTCTCCTGTTGTATTCGCTGCTCCACAAGCAGTGGCACAACCATTAGCTCAGCCATTGTCTCAACCAATCCCAATGTTAACGCGTTCTCCACTCCTATCTCCAGCACAGAAGGGCCGATCGCAGATCAGTTCATCATTGCCTCAAAACGTTCCTTTACTACAGGCACCGGCAGTTTCTCAAGGAGTTTCTGTGCCGCGATTCGAGTCGAACGCCTACACCAGTTCCCAAAGTTTGCCAACAGATGTGCAAAACAGAGGAGACATTGGATTTTCAACTCCAGTCAAACCATTAAACTTTGCGCCGAATTTACCTGAAGTTCAAAACCAATTACCGCAATCACAACCGATCGCACAATCAATCGGAACTATGAGAGCACCTGAAGTCCAGCAACCGATTAGAGCACCTGAAGTCCAGCAACCGATTAGAGCACCCGAAGTCCAGCAACCGATTAGAGCACCTGAAGTCCAGCAACCGATTAGAGCACCTGAAGTCCAAGAGAGAATCGAAACAACAAATGTTGATTTGCGAACAGAACAACAACCGAATGGCCAAACAATTCAAAACAACCAACCTTTGAGTCAATTAAGAACAGATACTCAAGTAATCAATAGACCAGAGATACCATTCGGAACCCGAATCAACAGTCCGTTAATGGGTTTGAGCTCTTATTCATTTTAAAGTAATTCAATTGATTTATAATTGATTTAAAGAATTCAATAAATTTGATTAAAAATAATTTTAAGTTTATTTTTATTTAATCGAAACAAATATTATTTAATGAGTTATGAAAACGTGAATAAATACAAACGACTAGTGATTACTAAAGATATAATTCAATTAATCGGTTAAAGCAATGAGCGCTTCGACAACACTTCCATCGCATTCCCGAAGTTTGAGTTCAGCTGTCGTTCGCGGGATTTCCATCTCTTTTATCTATAAATACAACAAAACATTTATTAATTTAAATAAATTGGAAAACAATAGAAGAGTCAAACAATCGGACAATGAGTTCGACGTCTTCTTTCCTGATCACCACTTTCGCCAATTCCTTCTGTCGCGCGACTCGTTCTGCCGTCTCTTTAGACCGTTTGTCGCCAATCAAAGACATGGCCTAAACATTAATCGATTGAGTGATTAATAAAACACAACAAAAGCACTCATTCAATGACTCACTCCTGCGATGTCTTGGGATGAGATCTCCCGCTCCTCTTCAAAGTCGGTCACCTTCTCGAGGTCTGCGGCCCCGGAGTCGTGTTTGGCCACCTTCTTGGCCACCGGTTTACTCATGTCCTCCGAGTCACCGCTCAGTTCCACTCCATTCACATTCACATTGTTTTGATTCAATTCTTCGGACATTTTTTAAATTAAATAAAACTTTAATTTATATAAAAATTAATTAATAATAAAAATGTCGAAAACGTATAAAAAACTTATTAAATATAAAAAGACATTGAATTCTAATCAAAACAAATGTATCGTTCAATCAATTATTGATTAACACATTGTGTTTCTCTCATTAAGTGTTACGTAATTACTATAATTCACACAATAATAGTAAACGTGGATTATATGCGTTCAACAATTATGTCTGAAAAGACAATATAGTATTGCATTCATTCTCTCAAATGCATCGATAAGTTTTGCTTAACATTTAGACTAAAACATATTAAACTAATTAGACGTTATTTATTAACAAAATTTAGTACAAAATTTGGAATCTCATACAAAAACATTGTTACAAATATATGCCCCTTGAAGTGCAACCAACCTTAGGCATAAAGTTGGTTCCATTTAAATAGTCCCTACAGTAAAAAGATCCTGTTGATTTATACAAACAGTGATGCATTCAGAAATTCTGAGTCAGAATAATCACAGAATATAGCACTTGTATTAATAAAGTTTGACAAAAATATTTTTAAAATCATAAAATAATTTAATTATATTTAATAATCATTATAAAATATACTATAAATTAAATTGTACTGTAAAGAAATTATTTGAAAACACACTAACTAGTAAGTTTATTTTACATAATGTTATCTTTTTAATAAAATCAAACAAAATAATTTACTTGCTACAAAACAATTATACAATATGAATGAGTGAATCCCACATTTGAAGTTAACAACATAAGTAGTTATAATATTCGGAATATATTTCAATTTAATCTGTAATGTTTAAAATGTATTAATTACTAAAGTAATTAATTACCTTAATATTTGACTTATCCCTATTCTCGATCAAAGGATTCATATACGTACTGTTATTAATAATAATCTGGAAGACTGTAAATACATAAACTTCCGATCATTTGAATCTGCACGGTTACTATATCAAACTTTGAGTGTGTGGCTTAATGTTTTTACTGTATATTTGAT
>JAQFXN010003319.1:0-11125 GCA_034693365.1 Liacarus xylariae | reverse complement strand
AGCATTGGACGAGCATGGAACGAGCATGGGAAGAGCATTGGGCGAGCATTGGACGAGCATGGGACGAGTATGGGACGAGCATGGGCGAGCATGGAAAATGCATAGGACGAGCATGAGACAAGCATGGGACGAGCATGGGACAAGCATGAGACGAGCATGGTACGAGCATAGGACGAGCATGGGACCAGCATTGGACAAGCATGGGACAAGCATGAGATGAGCTAGGGGCGAGCATATGACGATTTTGGTACTAGCATGGAGACTATCATGGGACGCGATGGTAATCAATCCTCTACTTTGGACAAGCATGGTACGAGCATGGTGCGAGCATGGTTCGAGCATGGAACCAGCATGGGACAAGCATGGGAAGAGCATAGTACGAGCATTGGACGAGCATGCGACGAACATGGGACGAGCATGGGACGAGCATGGGACGAGCATAGGACGAGCATGGTGCGAGCATGGTGCGAGCATGGGACGATCATAAGAAGAGTATGGGACGAGCGTGGGAAGAGCATTGGACGAGCATGGAGACGAGCATTAGACGCGATGGTAATCAATCCTATACCTGGGACGAGCATAGGACGAGCATGAAACAGCGGTTGTAATCAATCCTCCAACACTAGGAAGATGTGGTTGGGCGGTAGGTAGGTAGGGGCGGTGGTGATCCTATGAGGAGGAGTGGAAACGAATCTATTTACTCCTTTTTTTCGAAAGCGGAGTTAAAAATTCATATCTGCGATTAAAACAAGAATGACAATTTTTATACCTAACTCCGCTTTTCCGATCCCCTTGTCCTCCCATTTCGATTCAGGTGTGAAATAAATTAAAACAAATTTAATATAAAAACAATTTTATTTGAAAATTTTGAATAAAAAATTGAATAACCTAAAATATATATAACATAAAGCCATCGAATTTTTGAAAATTTTATTACATTTCAGGCATTTGTGACTGACTTTTACGATTCTTTCTTTACAGGTGTTACATAAAATGTGTCCACATTTTGAGATTAATATTTGTGATAAACATTCTCCGGTGTTCTGAAACATAGATTACAATAGACGTCAGTTTAGTATAAAATTTCTATCGGTCTTAGTATTGAATGGAAAGTTTTTCTGCGTATCGGACACGAAAACATCAGATCTTAAATACCAGTTGCTAAAGCATTCAATGCATATAAAGTGTCCACATCTTAAGACTCAAATACTTTTAATTTCATTACTTAGATACAGAAAGTTATCTAAATATATATTACACTCCATTCCTCTTTGATTTAATTTGAATATAATATAATTTAATTATTTAAATTATGTTTAAGCGCGCAAACAATAGCAATATTTCTTGAATATAAGAAAGAACTGCCACTTAGAATGAGCTAATTCTTCAAATTATCTTCGAATGGTTATGAATATCTCAGCATCACTTCCAATTGGTCCAATTATCTTCTAATCCTTACGAATGTCTCAATATCACTTCCAATAGGTCCAATTATCTTCTAGTGGTTGTGAATGTCTCAACATCACTTCCAATTGTTCTAATTGCGGTGGTTTAGATGGTTGCGGTGGGTTGGATGGCGGCGGTGGATTGGATGGTGACGGTGGGGTGTGGCGTAAACGATTCTATATACTCCTTTTTCTTCGATAGCGGAGTTAAAAAGTGCAGAATATATAATGTTTGGTATCAATTTCTCATCATGATTGCAATGTGAAAACAAATAATAAGTTTGTAATTTAAAATGAAGATGATATTCCTAAAATATTTGTGTTTTATAATTTTGAATCATTTATTCAAGAAACAAATAATCAAAAAATACATTAAGAAAATTTTTATCGATGAAGACAATTTGTGATTATTGCTGGAATTCAACTGAAACATTTCGTTCAAAATATTGTCAATTCGATGGAGCAGAAGATATATCTTATATTGGACTGGATTGTACCGATAAGTTTTTTAACTTTTTATTGAATATTTTTCGAATTTGAGAAAGATTAAAAAACTTTTAGGCTGAAAAATTCATTTAATGTACAAATTGTTGAGAGTTGGAAGACTCGGAATGCTTTTGAATATCGTGGGTGTATTTGACTTTCGGATTCTGACGCCAATTCTTCCCATTTGATCCTTCTATTCCTAACTCTTTGATCTAACTGGAAGACACGCTCAGACATCCTCAGAGTCTCAACGACCAGATGATGATAAGTTGAGAGCTCGGCTCCCCTCCTCACCCGTACATCCATGACTGCACCTCTGAACCGAGATGGGACAATAATGAAATCTATAATACACCTCTGCAGCATAGTATCCCTATACAACCTGTACCTATGAGCGTTACTGTGCCTAAAATAGGTATTCATTACTGCCAACCCATGACGAACAGAAATGAAGCAAAAGATCTACATTTGAACTGAAAGAGTTGTCTCCGTTCCTCTCAATCATACCCTTCCAAGCCTCCGCATCGGAACCAACGTGAGCATTTAAGTCACTCATTAGAATATAAGATTCGGAATTTGGAATTCGCTCCAGTCCTCAAGAAATGATACATGTTTGCTCTCTGAATTTGCTGAAGTCACCCGCACCAAATGCAACATTTTTTTGTCAATCTTGAGTTTCGAAATTCCGATTCTCATACCCAATGGAGTCCACTCTAATACTCTCTTAGTAAGCCGGGTTGATGTGAATATCCCCTCTCCCGCCATTGCATGTTAAGCTCCCACACCCTGACCAGAAGAGCTTCCACCCCTTTATCTCAGCTTCGCCAGAGTCCCGGCGCTTTGTAGAGGAAAGTCCGACTATATCTAGCTTGTATCTCTTTGCCTCTTCCACAAGCTCCGCTTCCATACCCCTCAGAGAAGAGAAGTTCCAGGTGCCCAAATCCAGTTTTCATTGCGTAAGCCGTGTCCTGAGATTTCTTGATTGCCTGCCCTTTAAGCTTCGGGACCTATTGCTCGCAGAGTATAAAAAAGAGATGAAAACAAATGATTAAATGGATTTTATTTTTAAAAATGATTAATTTAAAAAGTGGACAGAAGGTTTGACACAGGGAGTGAGTAAATTTCGAAATCTTAAACAATTCAGATATAAATTTAACATATTGGAGTAGATGAGAAAGAGCAGGGATTGAGACCGGTATGCTCTCTAATGTTTTTTCAGGTACGTCTATAACAGGGATGGGAAAATGGAAAAATCTCAGGGAATATTGGATTTTTGCAATTGCGAAATACCCCCTATGCTCTTGTTGAATTAACTACCCCTTAAACCTTTTCACTTCCCTGAGTAGATATCTCTGAAGTTCCAATGATTGAGACAGGATTGTTACTAAAAAAAATAAGTTCCATAACCTTTTCAACAAAATTTTGTATGAATAAGCAGGGATGGTTGAGCAAGTTTTGATGAATGAGCAAGTATTTTATGAGTGATTATTTGAGCATTAATATTACAAGCCTTAATATATGGCTTGTAATATATAGTATGTTTGGCCAAATATGGATCATTAGTCCTCAACAGTGAGAATTCAGGGATATATTAATTTGTCAATCAAGTTAATCAAGAAGATTTTATTAAAAAATAACACATGCTAAAAACTAGTGTTACTTGTATTTTAGAAATTTAGCAGAATATTCTGTGTTAAATAAATATTATGCCCAGGAATAACTTGTCAAAGGCTGAAAATTAAAAATATTAAAATATTTAGAATGAAATTTTGTGGCAAATTATTCCTGAACATAATACTTATTTAACACAGAATATTCTACTCTTTAAAATATTAGTAACACTTAATTTATAGGCAGAGGTACAGTCGGTGTTGAATTGTGGAAACCAAACGAATAAAATTGTTTTCACAAATACTGTTAAACCCAATCGGGTTTTGCGTTATCTTAAGTCCGTTGGAGTGGACTTAATGGAGTTCGACAACGAGGAGGAATTGATTAAAATATCAAAAATATATCCGAGCGCTAGACTGATGTTCAGAAACAGAGCCGAGTATATTAGCCGAGTGGCCGAAGAGGACGTAAAATTTGGTGCCGAAGTGTCTGATTTTGAATATTCGCTAAACAAAGCTAAAAGTCTTAAACTTAATGTTCTGGGCGTTGGCTTCCATGTGATGGCCGGACAGAACAGCACTGATATCTATGTCGAGACACTAAAGAATGCCAGACATGCTTTCGATATAGGGATTCAGTTAGGGTTCAAAATGACATTATTAGACATCGGCGGAGGATTTCCGGTAAACAATCAGTTGCTGTCTTTCGAGCAATCAGTTCGGCTATAAATAAAACATTGAATGAATTGTTTCCGACAGGAGTGGACACAATGGGAGAACCGGGTCGTTATTATGCTATGTCTTCCTTCAACTTAATAACACTAATTGAGTCGAAACGAGTCATCAAAGTTCTTATCTATTATATAAATGACGGTATCTATGGTTCGTTCAGTATTCAATAGTCAATATTTCAAAAATGGCAATAAATCTGTTGAACCTATACCTGTGCTCAATGGCAAGGATAGTGTCAGCGGTAGAGGTATATATCGGACAATCATTTGGGGTCCGACTTGTGATAGCAATGAATATATTAAGAAAGACTTCAAAATGAATGAAATGAACTCAAATGAATGGTTAAGATTCGCAGATATGGGCGCATATTGTTTGACCGCATCCACACATTTCAATGGCATTCCATTGCCAAAAGTCAAAATTTTTGTGACCACTTATGCAAAAGATATTCTGTCAAAATTGAAAAATTGGTCTAAAATTGAGAAACTTATCAATAAATATAAGAATTAATTTCTTAATTTCCTTTTATTTTTTGAAAGTAAAAACCTTTTGTTAAAAAGTATTTTATATTTCAAATGAATTTTTATTCATTAATTAACACAAAAAAAACAAAATATAAAATTAAAATGAAAAACAATTATTAAACTAAAAAACAAACGAAATAATGATTTAGAAATATTTGAATTACGAAAACAGTTTTCCTTTAAATAAATTCATATCTCTTTGATTTGATTTCCTTTCCAACACTTGTAGTGATTGTAGCTCTTTGTAGACAGTCTTCTCAAGACTGGGCTCTAATTCTAATACTTTATTGAAGTCTTGTTTGGCGTTCTCTAAATTCCAAACCCTTTGGTTAGCCTTAGCTCTCCTAAAGAGTGATTTAATATTATTCGGTTCTCTATTCAGTACTTCAGTCGTGTATTCAATGACACCATAAAAGTCTTCATCAATTAGTCTGCATTGAGATAAATTGCTGAGCAGAGGTACCTTCATTTGGTCCAATTGGTGCCACTCCTCATCTCCCGGTTTCTCTCTAAGCAATAGCTGTTCAATAATAGCCAGTGCTTTGTTGTAGAGCACCGATGCCTCCGAATAGTGTTTCTTAGAATACAATAGATTTCCTTCGTTTCGATATTTAGGTATCGAATCCAACATTTCCTGTGCAGACATTTGCCAAATCTCTTTGTCGTAATCGTCAGGTCTTTCCACTTTCAGTAATTCAATTGTGAACTCGAGATCACTCGGATGTTCCACCAAATCGTCTAAGTCTTTGTGACCTAAACCTGATTTTAGAGCCATTCCTGAGAAGAAAACCGAAATAAAATTCAATCAATTGCTATAAAAACAAAATGAAAGTTATTTAGATTTTTTGACAAAACGTAATATAATTTAAATCAATGTTTTTTGGAAATGAATTAATGTTTTGAAAAATTGATTAAAAAATCTCAGAATTACTAAAAATTCATTTTTTAACACAAAAAATAGTTTTTGTTTAAACAATACTCTATTTTTGCGATTTTTATAGTATTGTTAAAGTGTTTATGTGTTTAAGAGAGGAGAGTATGTCATCGACTAAAGCGAGGATAACATTGATGGCCAGTGTTGTGGTCAGTGTTGGTCTCATTTATTACATTCATTCACAACAAGAGGTTGAGAGACAGCGAATGCATTCCGGAGTCATTAAAGACTTAGAGCGACAACAATACAGACAAAGCACTGGTAAAGCAGTGGATGGAACAGATGTGGACAACACTACTGATGACAAACATTGAAATAATCTCAGAAATAAAATTTCAAATAACTATTCAATTAAAACAAAATCAATTGAATGAAAAATTCTAAACAGAATATACTGTAAAAACAAATTGTTTTTTAATGAAAATGAATAAAATTTTTAAATAAAAATAATTTTAAAATTTATTTTAAACTCATTTCAATCGTTCAATACCTGCACAGCAGTGATGTGCCGGCGCTTCCTCTTCAGCGGAACCGTTGGCATCGTTTTGGTGACAGAACTTTCGATAGCATTTGGAGACAAACGGATATTCAGTGCACAGCTGTCTGTCGGCCACTATTCTCGAGACTTCATTCAATCGCATGTTTTTAATCCATTCCTCCCATAAAATCAGTTTAAACTGTTTGCCAATAATCAGTTCCATTGGTTTACCGGAGAGTTTGCTGTCGTCGATGACCACTCCATCCCTGGAATCGCCGTTCAGTTTAACAGTTTTGAAATGAAATGTTATCTAAAAATAGATTATTTAGAGAAACAAAATATCAATAAAAATAAGTGAAAAAAACTTATTTCTCATTAATTAATAAATGAATTGACACTAACTTTAGTTCCGTTACAATAGTCGGGTAAATGACCAGAACCTGGATATAAAACTTTACGACTTGTGATTAAATTTTTGGCCATTTATTTAAATGTGAAAAATATTTTTAAAAATTTAATTGAAAATTGTTTTTTATTTTTAAAAGTTATTAAAAATATTAATTTGTTTTTCATAAATGAGAACAAGATTTGCAGCAAAAGTCATAAAAAATATAAACATTTCTTTTAATACTTAAGACTTTAATATTTAATTCTAAGACTTAGTCTTAATAATCAAGTGATAGAAAAAATACTTTTCTTGAAAATAAACACAAAAACATTCTATTTTTATCTAATCTGACACTCAATACGTCATACAATTTGTCGACAAAACTAAACCAAAAAAAAACTATGTTTTCATTTCACAAATTAGTTTTTTGGGCACAATATTTGAAAATTAGACGAAAAATAACTTTTTTTTATACACATATTCTCTGATTATTACAAAACTTAGAAACAAAACAAAAAAAACTATTTAAATGAATAGAAATAAACACAAATTAATTAAATAATAAAATAGAAATCTTTTGTGCAATTAATTTAAACATAAAATAGATTAGAAAATTGGGCTTTTGTTGGGTTAAGTAATTGAAGTCTTTAACTAAATTACAATTAAATATTAATTTCTTATAATAAATACATTTTTTTCTGTTTATAGTGAACTCAAAGAAGAAGAAAAAGTGATAATTAAAGAGAAATTCGATTAAATCGACAATTTGTTCAACAATTCCAACAAATACTTTGATCGCTGTATGGGATCGACAGGAGTGGCACCAAAACAGGTAGACTTGACTCTTCTCTCATTGTTATATTCGTCCACTTTTGAGCCAATTCTGAATATAAATGACTTGAAATTAATGGCCGAAAGAATGGATTGATATTCATTGGGATCGGAGTCATAGATCTGAGACAATTCAGCCGACGTTTTGCCCAACAATTTCTCGGCGATGTCTTGAAATGCGGTCAACCATTGGTCGCCTGTAGTGTCGGACACACAGATGGATAGCATTAGTCGCCATTCGAATTGTGGGGAATGGGTATTGCATTTGTCGCAGAAATAGAAACCATTTTCTTCTCTAACTTTTTTCATACATTTATTCTTTCCGCAGGACTTATACAGATGTCTGTCCGGCCTATTGGTGGCCATAATAGTCGCCTTACAGTTATAATAGACTGTCTGTCCCTCAGGTATCGACTTCTGATTGATTTGACACAAGTATTTCATTTCATTCGAATTCGAGACATCCATTGGTTTACTCAATGGAATCACATTTTTAAGCCCCGCTCCACCACTCTTGAGCTCTCTGTCATACCAGCCAATCAGTATCGCCCCCTCAGGTATGTCCGGATCCAATTCAATAGTCGACGAAGGAATACAACCCAATGTTTTCCCGCGATATTCGCCCACAACTGCATTCTTAACGGCCATTAACTGTCCGGCCTTTCCATTGAAGTCCACGGCTTCGTCCCCCCAAACAGTGAGCCTCACTTCGGCCAACGACTTGTCCAACAAAATAATATCGCGTTTTATGTATTCCTTTTCGTTCTTTTTCGACACAACTGTAGACAAATCATCGACAGCTCTGATGACACCCAACACATCGACAGAAACGCCGGAGTTCTGTCCCTCCAGTTGTTTGATCGTAAACTGAAAATTATAGCGCAGTTTAGGCACAGGTATTGATTCGTTACAGATCTCAATATGCGAATCACGGGTTAGTGTTATCTCATAATCGGACTTAAGGTTTGAGTACTTTTTATTAGCGGTTTTGACGTTTCCTTTTGTTATGTAATAATTCATATCTTTCTCCACATAACCAAACCATTTATCGCATTCGGCGTTGAATGCCGTGACCCTTATCTCCGATGTGTCGTCTCTGGCGTCAAATGAGAACACTCTTCCCTCGCCTTTCTTTCCACTATAAGTACGGATTGGAGTTTTGGACGAAACTCGAGCTCTGATTAGCCAAGTGTTGAAGAATGGAGTGATTGCTGTTATCGGACAGAGTTTTGACGTATCGATAAGTGATGTGTCGGTGCTCTCCATCATTGAGTCGCCGCCAAAAGCATTTGAGCCAAACGTCTGATTAAAACCGGTGTTAAACGACGTGTTCTCGTCTGATATCTGCTGTGGTCTCGAAGTATAGGCATTGAGAGGAGTGACAGCATTGGTGGCGCCCACACCAGCACTGGTACTAATGCCAGTTTTGTCCTCCAGTTTTCGGTTGATTTGCGAACCTTTAGAGACGAGAAAAGAGAATAAAAACAAATAAATAATTAAATGAATAAATGGTTTCAAGTGTTCAATACCTCTCATAACGCAAGTGAAGTCCGAAATGACGAGTACTTCCAAGTCATTACTGTTGGCCAGAGTTGACAACCAATAGCCGTCCAATCGGAGCACCGAATAGGCGTCCATTTCTCCGTTGGAGTACTTCTGCTCATTCTCTGCACTCTTGCGAATCAATCCGGTCTTGAATGACATCAATCCGTCCCAAAGTATGCAACGAATGGATCCATTGGTCACACGCTTTGAGCCCAATATCTGAACCAATGGCTGCTCTGCTTTCAGTCCAGTCGTCGAGTCTTTGCTTTTGATTATACGCTGAAGACTACCACTGCTTAGCACTGGATATACACTCATTGCTATTGATTTTGTTGTTTTAATTAACAATAATTGCAATTAATTTAATTGTTTTTGTTTTAAAGCACTTATTGTTTTCGCAATTCTTTAAACAAAAACAAACAAAATCTATGACTCAATGCAATAGGTTTTGCGCCAAAACTGAAATAGTTTTCACGGCTTATATCGTATTAACTAATTATTAATAAATTTGTATCCTTTGTTTACACAACATAACAAAAGTATTTGCCATAAATAGTACCAAATATTCGTATTACAAATAACACACTTATAGACTAATTATGTATTAATGTTTATAAAGAATGCCATAATTAATATTTAACGAGTATTTGGTACTATTTGTGGCAACAGTTTCTATCAAAATATGCATAGTTTGTGGAAATGAAAGTTACAATATTTCGGTCATTAGTTGACTGAATCCTCAAATTAAATGACAAATTGTTTGACAAACAAAACAACTGTTTATTACGTAATAAAACATTAAATATTTGTATTTAAAACAAAACAATAATTAAATTAATTGACAATAATTTGATTGCCAATGAGTGGTCTACCGGTGCTCAGCAGTGGTAGTCTTAAGCGGATAACGAAAGACAGTAATCGTCTAAACGATGAACAGCTTTGGGCGATTGGACTGAAAGCTGAGACACCTTTGGTTCAGATATTGGGCTCAAAACTGCTGACCAATGGATCCATTCGTTGTATACTATTTGACGGTTCGGTCACTTTGAGGACAGTTATGATCAGAAAGAGTGCCCAAAACGAGGAGAAGTACTTCAACGGAGAACTAGTCGTCTATTCTGTGATACGTTTGGACAGGTATTTGGTGTCCGCGCAGAGGAGTGGCACTACTGGAGCCGCTAATGATTACGATATACTTATTGTTTTGGACTTTACTTTTGTTATGAGAGGTTTGAGTCATTGATTAAAAGCCATTTAATTAATTGTTTAATCATTTAATTAAGGATCAAAAGTCAACCGAAAACTAGTGGCCATTCCATCGACCGCTGCCGCCGATGACAACTCCGACGGCGACAATACAGACACCAATGCTGTCCACAATCCAAATACTAGTCATAGAGTTGTGAAACCAATGGCCAGAGCTTTCAATAAACAGAAAACAAGTGATTTAAAGTTGAAATTAATCGATAAAAACACAGACTTTAAATATATTTATGTTCACAAATGGTTTTTATCAGAGAATTCAAAACATTTTGAGTCAATGTTTTCAAATGAATTGACAGAAAGTGTGGCCAATAATGAGATTATTGTTGAGGAATACAGTTATAGAAGTTATTACCAATTCATACGATTCCTATACACCGACACAATCGATACGAAAGATATCGACGTTTTGGTCGAATTGTTAGACATTGGAAACGAATATTTAGATAAAAGATTACAACAAAAGTGTTTCGAAACTATTAAACGTGTGATTAGTGTCGACAATGTTTGTGATCTATATTCCGGTGCCGTTCGCTATAATTGCAGTGATTTAGAGAACTATTGTTTTAATTTTATGTCCAAATATATGGATCTCTTGTGCGAAACAGAAGGCTATAAACGCTTGGATCAGACGATTGTCCAACAGTTCAATAAAAGATATTTAGACTCAAAGAGTAATAATATATTATATATAAGAATATGAATTAAGAATTGAAAAAACGCAAAAATGTTCGGAAACTCAATAATCAATAACTTTATTGAATCACAAAAAAAAGTAATTGTATTTAAATAATCATTGAATGCATTTAAATGAATTTTTTTATTATGTGTTAAAACAGCGATTAATCTAAAAATATTTTGCGTTTTTTCAACACATTTATAGATTTTT
>JAQFXN010003318.1:0-11126 GCA_034693365.1 Liacarus xylariae | reverse complement strand
TGTAATTGAATAGATATTTTAGAAACTGTCACTTATTTATATTCAGTTTCTTGAATTCAAATACACATAATGTACAGAATAACTAACATACTAGCAAAAGTTTAAAATATTATACCAGCTTTTCTTGTACCTACCAGCAGCTAGAAATTTTTTTGGCAGGAAACAAAGATGCCCCTAATATTATGCAATAGACAGATTAGCGCTAGCGAGTTGCAGGTTCACCCGATTCTCCTTGTTAGGAATGAATCCTCCAATAACATGCTATGTCACATGGAGTATATTAAGCTTTCCTGGAAGACCAACTATTGTTGACGGAGATGCAAAAAGGATTGAATTGAATTGAAGTGGAATTATGTATATTAAAGTGTACTAATCAGGGATGTGCGGACTTGAAAATGTCAGTGGTGTATTTCCGCTTTTCTCCTGTTTTTGGGGTTTCTTCCACTTTCTGCAGAATGTCTATGGGTATATGTCTATAGACGTAGTGTTAACCACTAATTTTGCCAGAGGATATTCCTGGCTGGACGATCTTCTGCACACCAATGGTACAAATTCTTGTAATAATAAAATTGTTTTATTCACATATCATGAACAGCAATTTTGATATTCGGTGATTTTTTAAAAATAGCGCGATAACATATTCTTTTAATAATAGATACCGTTAATAGTAGTATTCACATAAGGCTTAGTCTAAACATTTCATTCATCAATAATTTAACACCATCTATTATTAAAAAAGTATCTTAGAGCGCTATTTTTAAAAAATCACCGAAAATCAAAATTGGTGTTCATGAGTAAAGAGAAGACAAAACAACAAAAGTTGATAGTCTTTGCAAAATAATCATAAAGTTTTTGAATAATTAAAAAAAATCATTTAATGTCAAATTACAATATGCTTTATGTATGGTCTGGAAAATGTTTGAAAAACTCAGAAATAATATTACTATAAGAACACAAGATATTGAGCATGAAATTTTTATTTCTTAAATTTTTTTTATAAATTGTCAACAATGTCATATTATTATTATCTCTGGACGCTATTTTGTATCTCTTAACTAATTTATTTTAGCATGTCTTGTATTATATGATTTAAAATAGAAATTGCTGAACAATATTAAATATACACCAGGTTGAACTATCAAAAAATTAAAAAAACAATATTAACCAAGTGCATATAATATTTTACAATATTAAAATAATTACCTAGGGTATACCAAAAAAGAAGTGTAGGAGCCTCGTGTAAATCATGTTTATAGGTTATAATATATATAGCATGCACAAAGAATAGAAAGAACTGAAGTATCTGAATCTGAGTGATGTATCGCTTCCACCACAAGTATTTCTGCATCGATGGACCGAATGCGGCCAAAGCATAGTACGAATACATTAGTGTATGTACAATAGAATTGAGCAGGATGAAAACGTATGCTGCTGGGTAACCATAGCCGTACCACATGAGAACCCAGCCCAGGATCGGCACAGATGTGTGATGGTATAGATGTAAAGCTGATATTTGAGAATATTTTTTACGCAATGCAAAGAATACTGTGTCCAACAGATCTATAAATTTTGTAATAAAATATATATAACAGGAATATATTTGCGCCAATCTTTCTGGTGATTTATTATCATGGTCATAAAATACTAAATCATTGAGCTTAGAACCATATTCAAGCCACTGCAATGCCTTGATAATATAATAGGAATTGCAGGCTACCATTGTGATATTGTACAGGAACATAGGCACTCGAAGTTGATATGGTTGTCTATTGGCCATAAATATTCTTCCGACCTTTGTTACAAATATTAAATAACTTGTCATGATTAGAAATAGTGGCCAGGGACCAAACTTAAAAAGCCATAGGTCTACCACTCTCTTATCACAAAATTCTAGCCAATAGCCATAAAAATAATAAAGAAAAACATCAAGTTCTGAAGTGAAATTGCTCATTTTAATTGAAGTAAATTTATTTAAATAATAAGTTTTTTGAATTGTAAAAATTTTAAAATTAATTATTTTATTAATATTTCATTTAATGCTTATTAAAAATGGCAGAATATGCTAATTATTAGAAAAACATTTGATATGTTTATAATTACAGTAAAAAAATTAATTAACTAAACTTAAATTTTCAATTAGAGCATTCAAAAATCTTAGAAAACTTATAGAATTTTGTCAAATTATTGTTAATTTTTTAAGGAATTCACTTTCAATAGTATTAATTATGTCAAATTCTGTTAAATTCTTGCAGAATTAGTCGAAATACTTTTAAATTACATCATTTTTAATTAATTTCTGCAAGAATTTGACTATTGCAAGATACTTTCCTCTGGACTCACTTTCTAAATTTTGGCAATATTTGCGACCTCTCAGATCAGAGTACCCCCTCCCTGGCTTCGCTGCAACAAAATACTCCTCCCTCTTGCAATTTCTTATGTTCCCCACCCTGTCTTTTATCATAATAAATTAAGTTTCATAATTCCTTCGCATTTTAACGTTTAAATTTAATCTAAAGAGAA
The DNA here is from genome assembly GCA_034693365.1 of Liacarus xylariae. Taxonomy (NCBI): domain Eukaryota; kingdom Metazoa; phylum Arthropoda; class Arachnida; order Sarcoptiformes; family Liacaridae; genus Liacarus; species Liacarus xylariae. The sequence goes on along the minus strand of JAQFXN010003318.1, from coordinate 8,606 downwards.
ATAATGAAGGTATGTCCAAACTACCTCCTGTCTCCAACAAATCACCAAAATACCAGCTATGACGAAAATAAAGCAACTTTGATATATTCTCAGCATCTTTGGAAGCGCTGTTTTCGGAATATTCTGTGAAATTATATCTAAATTCTTAAAAGAATAGTAGATTATTGTCAAATTCTTGTTAAATTTTCTAAAATTCTGTTAAATTATAATAGAATTCAAAATGAATTGCATTAATTTTGTCAAATTCTGTAAAATTCTTACAAAATTAGTTAATATTCTGTTAAATTACATCATTTTAAATTAAATTCGGCATGAATTTTACAATTACAAAATAACCTTCTCTGAGAATTTGAGGCTCTTTTGTACCCTATACCTTATACTTTACGTTATTTACCAATCTCTTGCTTAATCTATAAATAATTTCACTATCTGATTTGTGTATTCAACAAGTATGAATTCGTTTTATTACTTTAATTTTTTAAATGATGAATACTAAAACTGCAAAAGATTCATTATTGAGTGAATAAATTGTTATGCATTTATTCATTCATTCATTCATTCAATCATTTTCGTGACCCCTTATCCTTTCGGGTCGGGGTTGAAGGTCGGCAATCATGCTCCTCCATTTACTCCTATCCGCCACCCAATTCTGGATTCCGGCCTGAGATAAACCCATACCATCGCACAACTCTTCTACGTGCGATTGCCACGTTTTTCTGGGTCTCCCTCTCGGTCTACGGCCGTTAGGCTGAGACAAATAGATTCTTCGCAGCAGTTATTTGTAGGCATTCTCAGCACATGTCCGAACCAACGCAACTGTAATTTCTCGATCTTTAGAAGTAGCGGCTCGATGTTTAGAGACTCTCTGATGGCTGAGTTCCTGATCCTATCTATCCTTCTAACTCCAGCCACTCATCTTAGGAATCTCATCTCGGCAGTTTGAACCCGAGAAGGCATTCTTTCCGTCATTACCAAATGCTCATGCCCATAGGTGAGGGTCGGCACATAGACTCATTTAAACACCTCCAACTTCACAGCAATACTCAACTCCTTCTTCGCCACAATTGTGTTCTCGCAAAACCGCATTACACTTAGCGATGTGCAAATCAATCTGTGCTATGCATTTAGTATAGAGTCAATTATAAAAAGGATTATAAGTTCATAAAATAGCTTTGAGTTAACTCTAATCTATGGCTATGAGCTATAATTTTCACTAATAAATATATTCTAACATATTTTTGAAAATTTTAAATGCCTTCATTTTCACAAGTACTATTTTTTGCATTCATCGCGTGCACTTAATTGACTAGCAATTGTAGAATGCTACTAAAACTATTATAGTTTTAGTATCATTCTACATTTGCTAGTCAATTAAGTGCACGCGATGAATGCAAAAAAATGGTACTTGTGAAAATGAAGGCATTTAAAATTTTATAAATAGTATACTATAATAGTCACCTGAACACGAGGTCAACAATTATTTTAAGAAAGTATAAGTCTAAATCTACAGTAGTACAAATAAAAGCTTTACAGGTTATATAATATATGATTTGTGGGAACAAAATCTAATATAAAATAATGAATTGACAGAAATACATTCAAAGTTATCGCATAACACAAGATCTAATTCAAATGATTTAATTAATTAAACCAATATTTTATTATTCAAACAATGTTTAAGATTGCCGTAATCATGAGTGGGAGAACTAAATTTAAAAAACATGTTGAATAGCGTTCTGCTAATCTTAGAAATCACAAATCATAAGTTGGATTAAGCCTTAAAGTTCTAATTAATTATATAACTTATATTTAAAAATTTTAATCTAATTATAATTGTATTTAACGAAATTTTTTTCAGTATTTAAGTTGTAAAACAATCAAAAAAATAACTTATATTAAGTAAGATCAGCAGTATTTTTACAAAATTTATTTCTAGGTCAGACCAACTAATAATTAGGTTTTTTAAGAACTAAACAAGAGCATAAGTACGTAAATTAAATACTGTATATGAATACTAATTACATTTAATTGTTTTTTGCTAATGAAAGCTAAAGTTTTCAAAATATACAATAATTAATAATATTCTCAAAAAAACTTTTGCGAGGAAAATATTGAAATTAATGCAAGAAAACAAAATTCATGAATGCGCGTAAATAAGCTGTTGATCGTGTGTTCAACACAATACTGATAATATTTTTTCTCAATTCATTTCAAGTAAAATAAGTGTTAAATCAGTTTCACTGAACGCTGAAACCCAAATAAGTTTTAAGAGAAAATCAAACTAAACTCTTAAAAATTAACTTGTGACAAGGGTGTGTATAATATCTAATATCATTGCTATATTTACAAGAAAAAGGTCAGTTTTTTTCTCATTTTTATTCATCATGCTTGTTTTTTAAAATATGTATTAGAATCTTTTACGATTAAACAATGCATATTATTTAGTGTTGCTAGGTGCATCGCAAAAATTGCATTATTAATTATCATAGAATGATTAATCATACTTTTATTCAGGCCTTAAAATGTTATTGTTGTTTTTCCTATAGCCAATTGTTATTTAGAGCATTGTATTTATAGATTGGGTACAAAAAACACAATGGACTTGAAATCGACAGACAAACCGGTTGTTATACCTCGCAAAGGAAGACCTAAAAAGCAATTAACTACTGAAAAGAGGGTGAGAAGAGATATCGCCAATGAAAATGAGAAGAGACGCATGGAATACATCAACAGTGGCTTTCAAAGCCTCAGGCAATTACTGAAGCGAAGAAGCGATGCAAACAAATCAGACCAAAAACAGACAAAGGCAACGGTGCTGAGCGAAAGTGCCAAATATATACAATTGCTGGAACAACAGATCAGTTTAATAACTAACGAGAATCAATTGATGAAAAAATGTCTGAATACAAATCAAAATTTTATTTTTGATGAAAGTTTAACAAAAACTGCTTCAACTGTTCCGAATGACTGCACACAAGACTCTGAGATACGACAAAGTGAAGGTATAATTTCAAATTATGATGTTATGTCTGAATGACTGAACTTAAAACAATGTCCTAGTGGAAAACACTACAGTATTGTCCAGGTAGCAGATTTATTTTTACTTTATTCTGGTTATTTTTAAATAAATCACCCGATTAGTGCATGCTGCAATGATCTTGATTATATTAGTATATTGGCTAATAAACAATTGTATTGCTGAATTTGCAAACTACTGAGAACCATTTTGAACTTCATAATTAGGAAAAATACAATAATAGTTTGGGCTTGAATGAGTTTATTGTTTTGTTTGTTTTTTATTTGCTTTAAAATTTCCTTTTTTTTAATCCTTTCTAATTATTTTAATAAGTTCAATTTTTCGAAAAATTTCTTAAATTTCATTATTTTATCTTTATTATTAGGAAAAATATTTTTTTCAAATATTTTTAAAATAAATTAATTAGCTATTTTTCATTTAAGTTTATTAAATGGTCATAAAATTTAATTAGGATAGTTTCAAATTTCAATGTTGTTTTTAAGAAAAAAAATAATATATCTAACTAATAAATAAATGTAGGTCTGGCCAAGGACAATTCTGAATGTGACACAGTGTTTAATACTTCATTTAATTGCTTAATTTCTATTAACAAGATTTATCTATAATATTTAATAGCGATGTCCAGACTTGATAACGTTAGAAGATGAATTTTTAAAAAAGTACCTTTTTGCCTCTGATATTAAATAATATTTTTATTTTTTAAGACAAAACGCATTAAAACCAATAAAAAATTGCCCAAAATTAGTGTATTTTTAGATTATTCTAAATAATCCTCAGGTGCAGTTTATTATTTGTTTTGTGAATAGACTCGTTAGTGAAAACAGTAAAATATTTCTAATTTGAAATTTTGAAAAAATATTTTGAATACAGGGCTATTGTCGCTGTTTCCTAAAATTGAGCTTAGGGTTTGTAAGGGTATCCGGCGAAAAGGCCAGGAAGGTTATTTCTGTCTGAACATCCTTGATTTTTTAAAACGATAAAAGAACTTGATTATAATAATTCTCCAATAAAAGAAATTCAAATTTAAAAGAAATTTAGTAAAATCTTTAGATAAAAATTACTTTTTATCTGTAATGGAATTGGAGATTAAGTATTGGATTAACCATTGAGATATTCAAGACCATATTCTCGAGACATTTGAATATACCAATCTAAATTAATAATAGCGCTCAATATACAATATGCAATACAGTTTTCTAAGGCTACCTAATTAAAATAAACCAATTTCATCATGTTGAATTATATTTAAATATTTATTTATAAATAAGTTTAAATAAATTTCAAACATTTGAACATGTTCGAGTTTACATTTAGGATATCATCAATTGTAATATTCTAATACCTTTTTTTACAAACTGTTTTATTCTTTGAGCACAGATCCCGTGGCTAATGATTGTGTGCAACAGAATATGTGCGATAAAAATGAAGATTTTCAGGATTTTAAATGTCAATTGATTTTAAGGGAAAGACTTGAGGAGAGTCTAAAATCGCTCAATAATAAGGTCCTAATAAATGCTGGCAATGAATGTGAAGTACTATCCAATTGTTCCACTAGTGATTTGAGACCTGAGCCCACTTCGAATCCAACACTAATGTCCAGTGAAAAAGAGCTTTGCGTTGAAGAAAAGCCATTGGATTTAAGTAAAAAGTATTGTGCAAACAGTTTGACCACAAATACACAGAAAACGTATTCAAACAGTCAAACCAATGAATATAAAACACTGCATCAATCAATGATCTTAACAAATGCCAGGAGCTCTACCAGTCCTGCAATTAAAAAACATCAGAATATTTGTGAGTCTGAGATAGTATTTTGTTAAACAATTTTACACAAAATAGAAATTGACCATATTGCAACATTTTACATATCAGTTCACATTTGATAAATATTTTGCAAATATTTATCGTTAAAAATATAGACATTTAAAAGAATGCCGACACAAATTTAATCTGCACGGCTGATAGATAAAACTTTTAATGCCAATTTAATGTCTTATAATTGTTTCAGATTAATTTAATTTTTGAAATCCTTAAAATAATTTCTAAATCATTTAAAGACTGATTGGGTAAAAAGTTATGGAAGAGATTCAAAGCATATTTAATCCAAGGGTTGTCGAGATTCTTGTGGCTTACAATACTTGGTTTGAAAATATTAGGAATATTTCAGACGAGTGGGATTGGAAGTAGACGGAGGTGGAGTGGGGAGAGAGTGAGAAAGTGAGTGAGTGAGAGAGAGAGACAGAGAGAGAGAGAGAGAGAGAGAGAGAGAGAGAATGGGAGGGAGAGAGAGAGAGAGAAAAAATGGGAGGGAGAGAGAGAGTGTGTTTGTATTTTCTAAAAATGCCAGGGTAGTGTCCACCACTATTTTAATTAAACTATTATCATCTGTTCGATAAAAAATTTCCTAAATAAAATTTATCTGAAATACACAAAATAAAAATAAATACGAAAAATTATTAATGAGATTGTTCATGCTCCTCATAAGATTTATAAACATGTCCATTTAAAATATTTATTTCCCACCAGATAATACTTCAAAACCTTCAAAACTATACGAATATCTGTTATCGAAAACCACGAGAATGAAGCATCTGGACACAAAACTTAAATATAACACAAATGGATTACCAGTTTATATATCGTTTGCTAAGGACAATAAGACTGTGTCCACAACTAATCCTGAAGCCAATGGTCAGTTATGTTCAAAAGACTATAAGCTCAAGAGAAATCTGGAATTGATGTTAAAAACAATCCAACATTTAGAGGGCAGTCCCAACACTGATATGGATAACAATGAAAAATTCGATTGTGTCAAACATAAGATAAAATTATAAATTACAAACATTTTATCCACTTTGAAAATTAAGCCAAAACCTCTCCGGTTATTGCGTACAATCAAATACAAATATAATACCGTCTTATCTGACATAGTATTGCCAGAATTTTAAATCAGATCAAGGGAATCAGAATTCTATACAAAGGTATCTAGATACAATTGCACCCCTTATCAGAATCAGAAATAAACTTAAGATATATTTAATCTATCCAGCTAATAGACTATTTTTTATTAATTTGCTTTATTTTATATTATTTGAGTAATCAGTGAACGATAACAACAATGAGTTTAAAATAAGAACTGAGTAATTCATAGAACCTCTTTATAACAAAATTTGTTTTTCATAAAACTTAATTACTTAATTGCTCACTAATTACTTAAAAAATATAAATTAAAGTGAAACAATATGAAAGTAGTGTATTTGCTGGATAGATTAAATATATCTTGAGTTTACATGTGTGGCAATACTATATCAGGTAAGCCGGTACTAAATTTTTGTTACAATTCTCAATTTTGAAAATTAAACCAAAACCTCTCCGGTTATTGCGTACAATAAATTAAAAGTATATTATTAAACCAAAACCTCTCCGATTATTGCGTACAATTAATTGTTATGATCACTACTAGTGCTATATTTTAGTTTCTATCTTATATTTTATAATGTGATCTCACAATTAGAGAACTCTTAAACAAAATTATGATTTTTAAAATTTATAATTGTTAAATAAATATTTTTATTGTTTTTTAAATAATTGCAGCAAAAAAAAACTAATGCACTAATTAAAATAAATAAAAAGAATAAAATTTTCTAAATATTCGAGTATAAATTATTTTATATTTATATATACTAAATTCTCGATTGTTCATCATTACCGATTTTTAAAATCTTTATGAAAGTTAATTTATTAATTGATAAATATATTTTTTATCAAATTATTTAATATATAAACTCTTAATAATAAAATTTTTTAATCAATTTATTTGATAAAGTGATTCAGCTTTCTGTCATTCATAGTCAAATACAATGTCATTAAGCTAATGCACTAAAAGATAATCTAGTAGCTGTGCAGAAACAAATTGTAACGATTTGATATCTAATAATATAAATTACATTTATACAAAAGAAAATTTTAGTTGGTTTAAGGAAGTAATTTTATTTTAGCAAACTAAAGATATTATATATTGATTATAAATCAAGTGTCAAAATAAAATAAAATTTTTAATATTGATAAGCATTTCAAACACAAAGTTTATTTTGTTGTTTTTCCTGAATTAAAATTATTGCAACTAAACTAATCATTTTTTACCTAAAAGACAATTATAATTTAAAAAACAAGGTTTTTTGTCAATATCAGCCAAAGCACAGTAAAGAATGTTATGGGCGATAGTGTGTTTTGCGCAAAATTAATTTTGATTTCTCAGATAAAAATAAGTCTATTATTATTAAATATAAATATTGTTTAATTACGTTCGCTTACATTATCTGAAAATAAAGTAAAATTACCCCAAAAAATGACGTACACTAGCAAACAATAAAAGGGTGATAGGATAGAGCAGAAAATTTATTGAAGTAAGATAAAATTAGGAATGTATTCGAAACACCAAGTAAAATATTTGAATTGGCACTTTGACCATGGTTGTACAAACCCTCATTTATTATTTTCTTATTTAATCCAGTATGTACGAATTTATTCATCCCTGTTCACAAATTCTATGATATTCCCTGTTGTGAGACTATTGTTTTAATTTAAAACTTTTAAAGAAATAATTATCTGATGAATCAATTATACGCAGAAGTAATTTAAATGCATAGCTTCACTTTATTATCCAACAAACTGTTTTATGTTTTATTATGTTTACCTTCTGTTGTTTTTATTTTTACTTATTAGCTTTAATTTAGTATTAGTCTATATTTTTTTTATTGTTTATAGATTCATATTTTGTTCATATTCATTTATAATATTTTTTATTAGATATTTTCAAATTAATATAGCAAACTAATAATGATGATGTTTAATTCAAATTTTATTTTAAAAATGAGAATGAATGTGCCTTGATTCAAAATTTAGAATGATGATTTGAGTTCTACTCTTTGAAAATTTTTAGTCTAAATCATAATATGAACATAACCAAATAGTATAAATCTTCTAGATTTTATCAAAAAAAAATTTAATAATAAATCTATCATTTGCTACCTCGACCACTTTATCAAAAAGTATGCTCCACTTCCTGGTTTGTTAAAGTTGAAATATGAAGGTTTCCAGTTATTTTATATACAAATATTAATAAAAATTTTCCAATTTTCTTTTGATTGTTATAGAATCTATTTTTTTGATAAAATCTAGAAGATTTACACTATTTGGTTATGTTCATATTAGATTTAGACTAAAAATTTTCAAAAAGTAGAACTCAAATCATCATTCTAAATATTGAATCAAGTATAGATTATACTTATTTATAGTATTTCAACATGTTTGCATGAAGAATACATTGACTTAAACAGTGCAATTTAGAACTGTAATAACCTATGGCGACATGCATTGTATGAGAAACAAAGTTTTATCCAATTTTAAACTACAATACTATTAGTATCAGAGATTTTAACTGAGGGTTTGAATCAGATAACAGAGTAAACCTGAATCATATCTACTAATAGAAACTCTAATAGAAAAAAATGTGAAACAAGATCTGTGTCTTTTGATTTCTGTGACAAAAAAATTATAACAGATTTTG
>JAQFXN010003317.1:0-11127 GCA_034693365.1 Liacarus xylariae | reverse complement strand
AACTGTGGGAAAGTCATCTGTTCTACCGCTTTACGAATCATACCGTGCGCTTTGAAAGGCCTCCCGGCCAGATTAGCCCGCAATATACTTATTTTGAAAAATTTTGAAAAAACTGGAGGAACAGTGTAATAATAATATGTTTTACATCTGTGGACCAAAAGGTCAGGGGTGGACGTATTTTAATTATACGAAGCGCTATTGATTACAACTAGAATAAGTCAGAAACTATATAAATTTGTCGACTTAAATGTGAAAACGTGTCTAAATATTCCCTTTTTCCAAATGCCGAGTTCAAAATCTACAAATTAATATTACTTGAATAAGAAATATTAATTAAAATGATTTATATAATACTTGAAATTAGTTAATCTAAGTAGATTAAAATGTTTAATTAATAATATTTGTTAAAATTAACCTTGATACTTAAATAAACCTTGTCCAAAAAAAATAAAATCCACAAATTTTCCATGAATTATTAGTAAATGAATATTTATAATTAATAATATTGTATCGTTCTCCCGCTCCATAAGCCGTTTCACAAAGACGTTCATCTGTTCGACAAACCCTGTACTGGTATGGCCGTGTTCCATCTAGCACGAAATCCAACGCCAACTGGCATATCTCACTTCCTTTAGTCCATCGCTTCCTCGCTATCAGTGCCGCCCCAATTCATGTCCACTCCTGGGTTTTGGAAATGTTTTGAGTGGCTTAACAGACTCGAGCGGATAAGACCTGGACTGGTACTTGGACCAGACTACTGGGACAATACCGATCTCTTGGGATGGTATGTCTTTTCCTAATAGCCTGTCTTTACAGACTGGGAACTACTGAATCTCGTAATGCACCTAAGACGCTCTCAACCCCTACTTACCGATCAGTGTTATCAGACGAGACCTGTATAAAAAAGAAAACAATCTCCTGGTTCGGCACCAGGCTAGAAGGCATTGGCCGAACCCTGAGTTAAGGTTAATTATCTTTAAAAGAAGAAATCACATAGGCTAACATGTAAAATAGTTTATTTAACCAAAGATTAAATAAAGAACAATTAGTACAAATTTTCTATTAAGTGTTTACACTTAAAACTCGAACTCGAATCCTTGAAATCTCACATTACTCGAGAACATATTCTCTGGAGTTTCAGATGCAAAATTATATTAAGACAAACACATCTAAGTAAGACATATCTCCACTGTGATTGGGAGTTTAATAGACATCCCGGTTTATCATTGAATATTATTGACTTTGCGTCTATTGACGCAAATGCCTTTAGTTTCTTTTCTGGCAAATCCATTACCTCAGTAGACATGATAGCCTGAAGGCTATACTTGTTATGTAAAACTTTTAAGAATTGAGAATCATTATATAGGTTCAATTCTTATTAATCAGGAATGTCAGATGGATTATGATATTATTTATAATTATTTGTAATAGTGTTGATGATAGTGTTTATAACATTGTTTTTAATACAGTTTATAATAGTGATTATAATAGTATTTATAATATCGGAGTTAACATAACAGTTAATAGGCCTTATCTTCAGCTCATTAGAGCACTCAAATAATCGTAACTTCTGTACCCTTAGACAGGCCTGATAGGTATGCACCACAAGAAGGATGTCTAATCGTATGAGCACTAATAGGTATGCACCACAAAAGTGACATGTCTACAAACAATAATGTCAAACAATACATTGCACTTACAAAATATATGACAATATAATGTTTATTTCTCTGATCAATATTTCGAATAAATTCCAATTTTTATAAACTTAGACTATTATAAAAAAAATTTAATCAATATTACTGTTTGTATATTTTGTTTTATTGTATTATTTCTTTCGATTGAATAGAGAAATAAATTTTATACCAATTTAAAATTAAATATTTATTTATTGTGTATAATAAAATGGAAATTTTGGATACAAATAAATGTTTGCCAAACAATTTGATTATAAAATCAGCGGAAAATCATTTGTTTAGAATTGGTTTATGTCTTAATAATATCAATACTAATCAGAGAAGAAGTTTTATACACAAACCTATTGTTGTATTCATTATGTTATTTATTATATTTATTAAGGATTTGATCATTGTTTTAATTAAAGATAATAATTCATATAAATTAATAATTTTCGGAGATTTTTCTCACTATTTTGGAATGAGATTCCACTTTAATTTTATTTTATTGATGACAATTTTATTAACTATTTCTTCACAATTAGTGTATTTCTATAATTATATGAATGGAATAAAACCAACATTTCTTAAAGTGTTTCAAATGATGTCGGGTTTGGTTTCGCCCAAAAATATAGGAATCACAGATGATATAGAAATTTATAAATTGATGAAAGGTTTTGCTTAAAATATCTAAATTTAATGAAAAAATTTGCCTACAATTGCTTTTGCTTTTGTTTTAATTCCATATATTCTCTATTGCACTCGATTGGAGACTATAGTGTTTGGTATTCCTAAAACACTATTTTCAATAATTATTTATCATTATTGTTTTATTATATGTTTATATCAAATAATAAATTTTTATTTCTTGTTCTATTATTTGAAAACTTAAGTCATAGCAATCAATGAAATTATAAAAAATCTCAATGAATTCAATACAAATTTTTTGATTCTTTTAATGACATTAATAGAGAAATAAATGAATATAAATCTAGAATTTGGTCTAAGATTTTACTTATATTTTGGCTAATTATGGGTTCCATTATTAATGTTGTATAATATATCATTTTATTCACATCATTAGCATTAATGATGTGAATAAACTGGATTTATATGCTATTAATTGTTATATTGATATTCGCATTTTTCCTATTCATGTCTTCGTCTGTCAATTCTGAAGCGAATAAATCCAATAAACTATTGATTTATTTATTTGTTTTATTGGTACAAATAATCAGAAGAAAAAATTCACAAAATAGAGTTTCATTAAAACTTTTAACAGTTCTTCTGAAAGTAAGTAAATTATAAAAAATTATTGTCTATTATTAAAAAATATAATTGATTTTATCCATAGTTACTGTCATTGATTAAACCCAATTGGTGATAAAAGAGTGGGATTTTCGTGTTGGAAGTTATTTACTATCAATTATTTGAGAGTATATGAAGTAAATGAATAATCATAAATGAAATAATTAATTGATTAGTTAATTATATTTTTGTTTTTCCACTTCTATTAACAGATACTAAAATTGTTCCTAAAAAATAATCGAAATATCACAAATGTAACAATATTTTTGCTGTTATTAATGAATTTTAATATCGATTCTAGCTGACTTAAAATTATCCGAGTTTATTTCATTATGGTAATATTAATTTTCTAATACTTGCCGTTTTATCCAAGTTTCTTGTGCTTAAATAAATATTTCATTCCTTAAATTATTGCCGACACATTGCTTTCACTGATTGAGCTTTTGTTTAATTTACTTTATTTTAAATCCTCTTATATATGAATAAATTACTTTATAGCAAAAGCTGAAAATAGGATTTTTTTTGTTACTATCAAATATGTTTATTTAATAAAACCAAAAATTAATTGACAAAATGCACTATATGTACTTTATACTTTATAATTTTTTAGTTTATTTAGTATAATATATGCAAAATTATTGCGTGAAATTATTTTAGGTCCTTTTAATGTTTTATTGATTAAAATCTAATAATAAGAGATAATTAAAAACACGCGGAGTAAAGTAGCTCAGTAAGCAATATGGCTGCTTCAGTGGGTGAAGTTCGGTGCTTCGTACCAGGCGTGGCGAAGTAATGGGCGTCCATTTATTTAAACTTTTGTTCTCACTTCAGTGCTAGCATCTAGTAGTCTCTTGTTCTGGAAGGAGATGAAAAAATTGCTTTAAGCATATGGAAACATTCAACCACTACGACTACACCTGTATAAAAAGCGTTCATGAAAATGAATGAATGAATAATTATGGATCATACTTATATAATATTTAATTAGCAATCAAAATTAAGAATAATTCTAGATTACTACCCTCTTTTACTATTGCCATAGTTCAGGTGATGATTAAAATTTGGAGTTTTTTCAATTCTAAAGTATCATTAGGATCAATATATGTAGCTGCCAAAATTCTATGGTGTCCGCGTGAACCTTGGTTATAAATTCTGACGGTTTATTATTGAAACATTATATAAATTAACCAGATTGATAGTCTTCAAGAATCAATTAACCCCAAAATATTTATATTGTTGAAAAGCTTATTTAATAGCGAGTAAATTTCTGTTGGAATTATTCCTCCGCGGTGAGTGGCCAGTGCGGTGGTGATACCGACGGAAATTATCAGACTTGTTATATACCGTTGGAATTGTTATGCCATTAGCTTTCCAACGATACATATATTGCTGGGTGAATTGATTCTTTAAATTTATAAATCCAATTAATTTATATAATGATTCAATAATTAACACTCAGAATTTATCATATATGTTCACGCGGGCACTCTAGGATTTTGTTAATCTACATTCTTTGATCCTAATGATAGTTTAGAATTGAAAAATGGCAAATTTTAACCATCACCTGATCTATGGTAATAGTTAGAAAAAATTAATTCTTTGTGAAAGGCTGATCATTTTCGAGCCACTTTAAACTTTAGGTACAAGTCTACTTTTTTTGTGATATTAAGTTTGGTGAGGATAGGTAATCAGATACGCCGGCGTAGGCACGCTTCAAACACGTGTCTAGTCCTTTGGTTGGGACAAGTTATGTTAATGTTTATTCCTTTAGTTTCTGTTGTGTACTTTGAGTATAAATAAATATTACGCGCTTTTATTCAATCATTGTCGTTGTTTTCACTGTATAATTGGTTACATTGGCTAAGACATACATACATACCTTGAAGCCGCCATCAATAATGCAAGATTAAAGGGGAAGTTAGATGCCTAAACGATGTATCAATTCAACCCATAACTATGCCCTTAAAGCAACCTATTAAAATGTCATGTTAATAACATTCCTATTCTGTATTAATGATTTCATAAAATTATAATGTTTTGTTTTTTATTGTATTAAATACAATTTAAAGTGTTTTTCACTATAATTATAAGGAAAAGTTAGCATTTTAATTGAAAGTTATTTTAATTGTTTTCAATTCTGTAATACTTATAAATTAATTAATTTTTCTACAAACTGCATATATTATTTTAATTTTGTCACTTTTATGCATAGATAGTCAAATTCGTTTCAAGTTATTATATGTCAAGAATACAATATTACATTTTCAGGTAATTTCAGTCATTAAAAGAATTAACAGTTTTTCTGTTTCATAATGTTCTTACTGTTAGATTATAATTGTCTTATTTTATATTTTATTGATTTCTATAGATTATAGTATTTAATTAAATATTTTATTTTTGTTTGATTTCATAAGAGTTAATACTAAAATACATGTTTTAATTAAATTTGAAATAAGTGTAAATACTAGAAATTTTCAATGAAATGTATCACTTGTTTGCAGTTGTCTAACTAAAAACATTAAATAAAATAAAGGCATTTTATTTGCACAAATAATATTTTATTTTCTTGGACACAGGTTAGTCAATAACTTGAAGGGGCCGGGGCCCGACAGCCCTTGGTCCAGGATGGTCAGCCTTGAACAGTTACTGTGGTGAAATGAATGGATCGGTATCTTAAGGAGTTGACTGTTGTTTATTTAGGGATAAGCTGGTGGGAGATTGACTCCGCCTGCGAAGCCAAATTAAACATTATAATGTCTCGTGGGAGCATTAATGCCCGAGTAGGGTGACTTCCTCTGTGACCTGGCAAGAGAGAGTCAACAGTCAGACTTTGAAAAACTGCAAGTGGAGAAATGAAAAATCCGTTTCATGATGAGAGTTGTTCAGGGATGGCCGGGGAGTTTACAATATATGTGAAAGTGGGTTGTAAAAAGCATTGGGACTCACTTCCACATGAATATCTATTATTTAGCAAAATATTAAGATTAACGTATTAAAATAGAGTCTCTGATCTATTACCAGATAGAATTAAGGTTAATTCCACTACAAAACTAACCGGAAATGAGTTAACAAATGTATAAACTGTATGTGTAATAATTTAATAGTTAAAAACTATGGTCAGAGCAAAAGGAGAAACAGTGATCTGAGTCCAGCTTTGACTTAAATTACTAATAAATTATTTTCTAATGGTCATCACTATAATTATTAGATACATGCTCAAGTTAAATTGGGCGGGCATATGTCAGAAATTCCTAATATATTTTTCACAGGTATTTGTTGTTACAAAAAAATTATTGATTTTAAACCTTAAACAATATTTTTCAAATTAAATATTGAAATCTTAAACTAATTTGTTTTGACTCAACTTCAAGTTTAATAATTGAATTTATGAATAATCATTTCAATTGATTATT
Organism: Liacarus xylariae; assembly: GCA_034693365.1. Taxonomy (NCBI): domain Eukaryota; kingdom Metazoa; phylum Arthropoda; class Arachnida; order Sarcoptiformes; family Liacaridae; genus Liacarus; species Liacarus xylariae. Next base: position 4,730 of record JAQFXN010003317.1, on the reverse strand, counting down.
ATCAGAGGTATATCTATAAATTTTATTGGGAAACTATAGTGCATGAACTAATTGATGCATGTATATTTCAATGATGCAGTGATGCATGTCGTTTAGTTTTTTGCCAAACTATTTTATTTTTGATTAAATTTCTAGAAAAATTTCTTATTATTCTATAATTAATGTCATTTCTATTTAAAAAATTTTAAGCACAACAAGCACAACAAGCACAATAAGCACAATAAGCACAATAAGCACAATAAGCACAATAAGCACAACAAGCACAATAAGCACAATAAGCACAATAAGCATAATAATCACAATAAGCAAAATAAGCACAATAAGCACAATAAGCACAATAAGCACAATAAGCACAATAAGCTCAATAAGCTCAATAAGCACAATAAGCTCAATAAGCATAATAAACACTATAAACACAATAAATACAATAAACACAAAATGCACAATAAGCACAATAAGCACAATAAGGACAATAAGCACAATAAGCACAATAAGCACAATAAGGACAATAAGCACAATAAGCACAATAAGCACAATAAGCACAATTAGCACAATAAGCACAATTAGCACAATAAGCACAATTAGCACAATAAGCACAATAATCATATTAAGCCTAATAAGCACATTAAGCACAAGCACATTAAACACAATAAGCACAATAAGCACAATAAGCACAATAAGCACAATAAGCACAATTAGCACAATAAGCACAATAAGCACAATAAGCACAATAAGCACAATTAGCACAATTAGCACAATAAGCACAATAAGCACAATAAACACATGTAGAAATCAATATAAAGGGTGGTGATTAACCATTAAAATATTCAAAATGAGGCGCAAATCTTATTCTGAAGATTTTAAATTGCGTGTCATTCTCTATACTCATATCCGTTTCCTGTGACGTATTTTTGCTGAAAGCAGTGATGTCAGCATTAATGTCTCTCGTCTATGATTGGTCGAGAAAATGACGCTGTTGTTGGCACATATCCGTTTCCTGTTATATACAGTGATATCATTCTAAATGACTGTGATTGGTCTAGAAAAAGACGCAGTGGGCGCGGTCTAATGTAAGATCGCTCTGTCAGTTGTGCTCATTTGTGTTTCAGCAGTCAACGAGTGCACATCGCTTGTGATATGAGTGCGTACTACTCAAGCGCTCTCATATCACAAGCGATTTCAACAAATCGTAAATTTATTTTTAATTATTTAGTTTTAAATTTTCTTATTTTATTAATTTAGTTTTATCACGTCGATGTGAGTCCCTACACAGGTTGATTCAGCTCGACATAAGATTATATTCAATTTAGTTTTAATTTAATTTTATTTTTAATTTATTTTTTAATTAATTTTTATTTTTAAACATCATTTATGTTTGCCCTTTTTCCTTCTCTTTCTCTGTCACGTGTTTTCCCCCTCAAAAGGGGCGGAACCGGAAGTCGTCTGTGATTGGTCGATGGATATGACGCTGTAGGAGGGGCTTATTGCCACGCCCACAGCGTCATATCCATAGCTTTCTACTCTCCTATTCTCTTAAACTTTCTATTTCTTATCAAAAAAATTCATTTATAATATCTGCTAAAAACATATTTTAAACAAACAAAAAGTCTAAAAGCCGAGAGAAACCGATTTTTAATCATTATATCCAACGAATTCCAAAGAGTTGTATACTGTATATGATTGGCCTATTGCTCTACTGTATGTACAGGGGATCTAACGTTAATTTCGCGTTGGGTTGGAAATTGGAGATTATATCTATAATTAGCAAATGTTTCTAATTTACAAGTTTTCATTTTCCATAATAAAAACGATTCAATATTAATAGACATATTAATTGATAGAATTATTAAATAAAAATAATTAAACTTAATGAAATGAATTATTATTATAGAATAATCATTTCCTCGATTGTGACCTATTTTTATATAATATTGTTTTTATGTCAATATATGCCATAATTTTTTTATACGTCTGGAAAGAGAGGAATAAATTGTCTGAAGTTTTTTATATATGTTAGCTTGCAAAATATATAGAATTGTTTGCTCATTTATTAATTGGCTAGATTACAATACAATACAAGCCTTCTTTTGCGTCTGAGATCTGAGTTATGCAAACAAGATTTAGGAAATGTTCAGTTTGTTTGGCACAATTTGTTCTGCGGTAAAGCCATTGTTAGTATAATTGTGCTAATGTTTATATAAGAGTCAAAGAACCTTACAATTAGGACTGTTGTTTTTGTCCCTTGATGATATTGAGTCGGCACACTATACAAATGAAAGATGACATATCAAAGATTAAAATAAAATTTTGAAAAATAAATTTTTCCCACAGGGGGCACGGCTTTTTGGGGGCAAAGTTGAGTTTTTTCGACCTTCATAAAGCCTAAACCCCTCATACAGTCAATCCTGTTTATAACGAGCCGCTCGGTTCCAAAATATGGCACGTTATAACGAGGACTCGTTATAAAAGAACAACATATAATGAGAAATATACTATTGGTTCCTGAGACCTTGCTCGTTATAACAAGGAACTCGTTATAACCACGTTATAACCAGGATTGACTGTACTAGAACAATGTTTAATACATAGAATTTTAAAGAGAATTATGCCCATTAAATGATTTAGATTAACCTTTGATGTATTTTCATTTTTTCAGGGTCAAATAGGGGTTGAAATATTTTTGATTTTTTTCGAAGATGTTCTCCATGGAAATCTCCAATTTTAAATTCACCATTGGATTCTACGCCCAAAAATATTATTTATTACATATAAAAAATCAGGGGCTACGCCCTCAATAGTTTTTTTTAAAAAATTTTTTTTTTAATTTTTCACATAATGTTAACCTATGGGGGCGCTGTTAAATATTTAATTTCGTCACTATAAAGTATTTCTTAAACGATAGAGGGCATTATTCTGAGCGCGACGCTATAGCATATGACTAAGGTTGCAAAATTTCATGAAATTTAAAAATGAGTGAAACTTTCAGTTAAACTTTCACTTAAAGATTGAAACTTTCATTTTTTAGTGAAAGATTCGAAAGTAATTTTTTGACAATTATTTCTTCAATAAACTTTTTTGGTACTAAAAAACTTGTTTAAGGTGCATAAAGTCTTTTCTTGAGTAAAATTGAACTAAATCTTAGTTATTTTTTAAAATTGCAAAAATTAAACTAGATTTAAAAAAAAATCCTTGAAATAAATGTATAAATGAAACTATTGTTCTGACTCTAACTTTAATTTTAATTAAATATTCTCTTATATATATATATAATTTTAACTCATTTTGCATGTTATAAAACATTTGTTCACATATTTTTGAAAAATTCATAGATGGTGTTAGTTGTAGTGAAATGAAAGATATTTTTTAGGGTGAAACTTTCGCGAAACTTTCAGTTGAAAGTTTCACAATATATCACTCTTTGCAAGTATAGTCATCAATAAAGCAAGGAATAAAAATTGCTTAAAAAGTGCTTACAATTAAAAAAGTGAGCGTTCCTCAAATTAGAGAATTTGGAATACAAATTCCTGCACGTATAAATTGGCGGATATGCTCAAAAATCAAATAAAACGTTGCTTTTCTATCCCGGATTTTGTGATCAAAAATAAAGAACATTTAATAGACAAACTTAAGACAATCCGTTTGAAAGGAAATGAAAAAATGATTAGTATTGATGTTAAATCGTTATTCACAAGTATTCCAATTCCAGAATTAATGTATATATTGAAGCATTTAATTAAAGGCATTAAATTTAATGAATGCGAAAATGAGTTGTCAAAAGAAGATATCATTGGTTTGATTGATATAGTATTAAATGATAGTACTTTTCAGATAAATAATAAGTTTTATAAACAAACTAATGGACTATTCATGGGTTCAAGAATTTCACCAATTCTTGCAAATATTTATATGAGTTGTTTCATTAGACATGTATTGAATAATTATAAGAATAACCCAAAGTTATGGTTACTCTATGTCGATGACAGTCTATTGATTTGGGATAAAAGTATGGATGAATTCGAAAAGTTTATGGATTTTCTAAACAATGTTCGCCCGAATAGTATTCAATTCACATATGAAGTCGAAAAAGATGAGTCTTTACCTTTTTTAGACTTAAAACTAATTAGAAATAAAGACATAATTGAATTTGAAATATACAGAAAAGAGAATTCAGTGAATCGATATTTGAATTATAGATCACATCATTCATTCTCTTCTAAGTTAGCTGTAATTGACGCACAAATAAATAGAGCATTGCTTTTGGATAAAGAGAAACAACAGAAAGAATTTGAGAAAATAAAGCAATTATTAATTCTGAATAATTATCCAAAAAATCTTATTCAAAGACGTATTTTACAAAGGATTGACAAAAATAAAAGCTCAGATAATGTAAAGGAAAAGCCAGAAAAGATCGCTTGTTTTCCATATGTAAGAGGAGTTTCCGAAAGAATTGGAAGTATTTTCAGAAAATATGATTATTCTATTGCTTATAAAAGACTTCAAAATAGTTGTTATAATATGTTATATAATCATAAGGACAGAGTACCGAATGATATGTTATGCGGTGTCTATAGAATTGATTGTAAATCTTGTAATAAATACTATTTTGGAGAAACCAAAAGACAATTTAAGACTAGACTTAAAGAACATAAGAGTGCTCTAAACAATAGGAAATCTCATGTCTCACACGTAGCCGAACACGCAATGAATGAAAATCATACCATTGATTGGGA
>JAQFXN010003316.1:0-11129 GCA_034693365.1 Liacarus xylariae | reverse complement strand
CGCGAAGAGGCTTAAAAGTCATATTGTACGCGCTCGGTGATTCGCTGGGCGACCGCTTTAACGCGGGGGCACTGTCTTAGGGATGTGGCGCTATGTGCGTCGTTCACGCTGCCGTTGGTCTTCACGTTGTGAGTGTGGCAGTTATAGCAACGCGCTTTGCTCGCGTCTTCGCGTATCTCCTTAGGACACTTCTCGAATGAGTGCTCTGTGGACGCGCAGTACGAACATGGGTGTATATCGCTCTCGCACTTGTTCCGCGTATGGCCGAACTGCAGGCATTTGAAGCACTGGACGAATGGTGAGAAGTCTGTCGCGTGGACGCGCTGGTGGTCTATGTTCACGCGGCCCAGAGCTAATATGCGGTCGCGTACGATGGGGGTCACTTCGAGAACCGCGTTGAAAAGGTGATCCTTTCTGTTTCTTCGCGCAAAGCAGAGCCTTATGTCCTTCTCTGAAGCGATCGCGTTCTTGATTGATGGGTTGTTACGGATGACGAGATCGCATACGTCCGTCGCGTCCGTGTCCTTACTAATGCCTTTGATCTGAATCATAGGCTTACGACGCTTTGCCTCCTCCGCTTTCAGGCCTTTCACTGCCCGCGTACGCGAGAGTGTTTCGTCGCGTTGTTCCACAGTGTCGAACTCCATGCGTACTTTGTTGTTAGACACCGGTTGTATCCGCGCCGGCGCGTATTGCTCGTTCCGGAAGCTCACCGATTTCCTCCAGGTGTTGAGGAGATCATTGCGAGTCGTTGTCGCGTCGGTGGACTCGATGATAATTGCAGGACGCGAGACTGCTGGAGGTTTTCGTTGTGATGGGCCACGGGACGCGACTGTCGCGTACGTGGTCGCGTTGTTCGTTCTAATGTCTTAAGCGAAGTCCTTTAGCTCACCGCGTATGGACGCGATGAGGTCCGTGGCTGAAATTTCAGTGACCATAGTTGACGGGGGCCATAACCTCAGTGATCTTAGAGGACGCACGCTTGATCGCCGCCGCAAGGTGTTTAATGTCGGCTGACAAGCTCTTTTTTCCTTCGAATGTCGCGTCGATTTTAGACGCGAGGTCTGCAATGTGCGCTGCTAGCGTACCGGCGTTAAGGGTGGACGGTAGCTTCACTGGCGTTCCAACGGTAACTGGTGCCATCGCGTGCGGCTTGTACGCGATAGTTTTTTGCGGTGAACGCGATAGGGAGTCTGAATATTATTAAAATTATGATGAAATACCTTATAAATGTGATGAAATGTTGTTCAGATGGTGATGCAATCGCGTACGCGATGAATATGAACCACAAGAAGTGGGTGTTTCGGTGGGTGTGTTGATAAAACTTTGATGAAACGTCACGTATCGTGGCGTATTGTCGCGTAGAGAATGTTGAAAAATATTCTAACTCCAAAATTTAGTTCAAAAAGTCGCCACAGGTGTCGCGCCGCAGAGCACTTTTTAAGAAAACTATGCGACTGTTCAGTTCGAGTGCTGAACGAAGTGGAAATGGGCTTAAATAGCCCTAAATGTTCAGCATAGGTTTATATCAAAGACACATACAAGTCCTTATAAAACCCTAAAATAGGGTACTAGGGTGACTTTTTTTGTAATTTACCCTCGTATACAATAAAAACTACACATGGGTGATGTATTGAAATCAACAATTGTAAGTTTTATATGAGTGTAAGTTATCGAGAAAACCCTCCCGGTGTTCTATTTTAGGGCTATAATGGGACTATTGTTTGTCTATAATATAAATTTTAGCGATTATGGGTTTTACGATTCTGGGTTAGTGTCGAATAAAACATTGAATATCAAAAATATAATATTTTATTTCATATATTTTCCTATTTAAACAATTACCACTGCTTTTAATAATCTTTGAATTATTCCAGTTAATTATATGAATTCTCACTAGTCAGATCAACAGGGTTCAGCAATATGCAGGGATAAGCAAAGAAAAATATTTCAGCAGGGGTAATGGATTTTGGCGAAGCCCTGGGGGGGGGGGGTGTATTCCCTGTGATGTTCCAAATCTTGTCAAATTTTGAACAGGGAGGTCCGAAAATATTGCGAAATCGTCTAATTCTTACAAAATTAAATTAAAAATGACGAAATTTAACGAAATTTCGACTAATTATGCAAGAATTTAACAGAATTTAGTTAAATTATAATGAATTCTTTAAGAATTTAACAAAATTTGGCCAAATTTAGCAAGAATTTGACAAAATTCTGTTATTTTTCTAAGAATTTAGACAAAATTTTACAGAATATTCCGAAAACGGGGCCTTATTAGAGCATTTCAATATATTTATTTATTATTGTGTTTATATTCAGTGAAATATTGATTAAAAATTTCAAAAATATTTAATTATATTTATTTATAAAATAGCAGAATTTTTTCAATTTTTGCGAAAATAAATATAAATCAATAGTATTGCAGGAATAGCCAAACTATGTCGAATCAGCGAGATATTGGGTGTATTTTAACCAAATTTGATCAAATTTCCAAGTAAACATTAAATAATGCAGAGGGTGAAAATTTAACTACAAATGTTGAAAGTTATTTTCAGTTTTCGAGATGAGGAGTATTTTTGTTGCATATCTACTCTAAGACATAACGTAATGACTATGTAATGACTCTAACAATAATGTAATTTGATTCTGATATACTAATGCTAATACTCGATAAGAATAAAATCCCAGTAAACAATTAAATTCGAAAAATTCTTCTGAAAATTAAAATTGGTAATCGAAACCAGTGTCTAAAAGTAGTTATTTCTTATTGAGTTTTATGTTTAATAAAGCATTTTGTCTTTCGATACATTCGTAAAGCAATTATTGCCGTATATTTCATTAATTTTTGAATTTCTATCCGGTTTTGTTTAATAATTCTCTATATTTACATTGAAATTTGTAAATTACTTCATATATTGATTTAAAATTAAAATTATTAAACAAACTTTCAAAATATTGATTTACATTTGTTTATTGATTTATAACTTTTGTGAAAATTATCTTCATTTTATGATTCGTAAAGAATTCAGTCCTTTTCTGATATCTCTTTCAGATAAAATATTTATTTGTGTAATTTGGAATTCTTTAGTAATTATTATAATCGATAAGCTTTTCATCAGAAGGAAAGACAATAAAATTTTGTTATATTTTATTTAAGTTTCATCTTTTAAAAACAATCGTAGGGATGAACAAAGTTCGAAAGGTCAGGGTTAATCTCGAATTGCGTTATTGGCTCCCATTAAGAGCAACAGTTCTGTTTTACAAACGATAACTATAAATCATAGTGTGCTTTCTCAAACCTGTTTTCTATATTTGATAAACAGATATTTTATTGACAACAAAACTGCTGTAAATATTAAATACAAAGTATTGAAACCCTTTTATTGAAGAGTGAACAGGGCGATTCGCTAGGGTAAAGGGTACTGATAAGAGCTTCAAAGTCACAGAGGTATAGAGTGGGGTATTTTGAAATGGCAAAATTCTTGCAAAATTTAATTAAAAATGAAGTCATTTGAAGAATTTCAACTAAATCTGCAACAATTTAACAGAATTTGAAAAATCCTAAGCAAATTATGAATAATTCTGAAAGAATTTCACAGAATAATCCAATAAATGATTCTTTGGCGCCCTTTTCCCACAATTGCATCGAGGGGGGGGGGCGATAAAAATTTATTTTTTTTAATCTCCGCTTTCGAAGAAAAAGGAGATTATGGATTCGTTTGCACCCAATTCATTGGCCATTTTCCACTTCAATACTTGTAGTGTTGTAAATTAACGTTATCAGTACTGCTTAAAATCAATACTCAGTTATATAAAATCTATTGATAAATAGTAAAATGCTATCAAAAAGATAAATCAGTATAATAATTTTTAAAAATGGCGCAGCAGTTGCCATTTTGAACTATTATTATATACTAAAAAAATTATATAAAATGCGGCATTTTTAATTCTAATCCTAAAGCTGATGCTACAAAATCCACCTTATAAATTTTCTTTATCTTGATGTTTTATGTCCTAGCTTTAAAATATTTGATACACTTAGTATTTATAGGGATTATAAAAATCAGTCAAGCGCAAGTTGCACTCGCGAGTGAATAGCCACTCCCTTAAAAGCAATCAAATGTACCGTAGTTAAAATGTCTGTAAACCAATCAAGTGTCTAAATCAAGACTTTGTTTAAGCCTTTTACATTGACTTATAAACTCGTTACAACTTATTTCTGCACACATAATCGACTATCTTTTAGTGCATTAGCTTAATGTTATTGCATTTGACTATCAATGACCGAAAGCTGAATCACTAAATCAAATAATTTGATTAAAAAATTTTATTATAAAGAGTTTCTATGAATGACTCAGTTATGAGTTCAGAGTATTATTTAGTTGTCGTTCACTGTTTATTCAAATATAAAACAATAAGCCAATACACTAAGAGGTTGTATACTAAGTGAGCAGAAATAAGTTGTAACGGGTATACATGTTATTTGCCTTGACGTTAGATGTTCACAACTATCATGACTGTTAAAATTATCATGATTAATAATAGAGTTAAGAGTTGTACAATAAATCACACATGTTTGTTTTATTGTTTTATTTATTGTACAACTTTTAGGTCTATTATTAATCATGATATTTGTGAACTTGCAACGTCAAGGTAAATAACATGTATAAGTCAATGTAAAAGGCTAAAGCGAAGGCTTGGTCTAAATTAACCGGGAAATTCAAATTATGCATTTCAATGACGAAAATTATGTGAAAGTCATGAAATACATATTGAAACTTATGAAAAACAACATACTATCGAAAGACTGCATATCGATTAAAAATTTTAATTTGTTTATTTTATAGATAATCCTGGAGATAGGACCTGCCCGGGGCAATAATTTTGAATTCTATCCTTCAAATTGTCGAATTATAGCAATTGATTACAACAGTTATTTTGAGAAATATTTTCATCAGAATAAGTCTAAATTTCCACATATTTTATGTGAAAAGTTTGTCAATGGAATGGCTGAAGATATGAGACAAATAGAAGATAATTCTGTGGATGTAGTGGTGGCTACTTATGTCTTATGTAGTGTTAAAGATCGTAATAAGACTTTAAAGGAAATACGAAGAGTACTCAAGAGAGTAAGTAAAACAATATTAAAATTATTTATTTATTCAAATATGCAGAGATGAGTGAGCTAGATGATTTTTGGAAATCAATGAAATGACAACATATTTGCATGTATTTAAGTGTAAAAACTAGTATTTTTAAATCAACGATAAGCCTGAACTTTATTTACGATAAATAGGATATATTTTGTTTATTTTAAAAATCGTTGTTTACTACAACCCACTGATCAAAACTGCGAAATTTGCACTTAATTCTGATTTTCGGCTAATTTCCCAAATTTTCTAACAATATTTTTTGATTTTTAAATTTATTACTGAATCTTTGAACAAAATTTTACTTAATATTCGATATCTTTATGTAAACCATCTGATTATCTCAGAATATGACAATTGAAGCTCAAAAAACATCAAAAGTCTGCTCGAATACAGGGGTCTATAATCGGTGCCATTTTAGTTTTTTTTTGTAATTTTTTTTTATTAAAATTAAAATTTCTATAATAAGGGTCTTCATATCGGAAAACCAAATTTTCGAAATAAAAGTAAAAAGTTATTAAACAAACAAAAGGTGGCGAATCATTTTTTGAAAACTCGTATGTTATACTGACTTATTGAAGTCCACAATAGTTAAAGTATTAATTCCTGATTCTTCTGTTATTCTAGAGTTTAGACTTTCATTTCAGATCCACTAATTAGTAGAAAATGGAACAATTTTTTGATATATCAAACTTTGTAATTAAGTTTCTTTCCGATAGAATCGCCCGATTGATCAATGGGTTATAGTATTATATATCAAATTTTGTTTTGAAATGCAAAATTGGAAGGTTATCCTGAATTGTTTCCTTCAAATTTCTAAAACATGCTCTCTATGGATGTGCAAGATAGGTTAACCAAGACACACCATTTGACTCGGAAAAATGAATTAGATTGATAAAGTTGCTAAAACAGGGGTAGCCAGACTCAGAGAGTGCTAAAAAAGTACCTTGGAGTTGAGATGTCGCCGAAATAATCAATTCACGATACTTTACACATTATTATAGGAAGTCGATCAGAGGGTGTATTTTTTAAAAATTTCAAATTTTTAAGTGGGGGTCAAACACTCATTGGATTTTAGTGGAAGATTAAAACTTTTTCGAAAATAAAGAGGGGATTTCCCAAAATACACCCCTCTGATCGACCTCCTAAAATGTACCCTGAAGTGTAAGTTAAAATATTTTAATTCAATTTATTTGATATCAATTCAATTTATCGACTCTGAATGTTATTATCATTTGTTTGACCCACTTCTTCACTGGAAATCAGCTTCAGTTGAGCGAACTGGGAGCAAATATTGTAGTAGGACAATTCATCGTGGGACGGGTTATCATCAGGAAAACTCAATAAATCTGCTAAACATTACATTAAATAAATAGAATTAATTTGCGTTATGTTAGATTAGATGGGATGTAGTAAACGAATCTAAATTGAAAGATGAGATAAAAATTGGTTTTCGATACTGACAAAACCATGTATTAGCAATCAGTTACTAAAAAACATTTTGCAAACTTTTTGGAATTAAAACAATTGTCAATTTTTTCAGCTATTTTATTTTCTATTATACAGTAGGACCCTATTAAACAGTCTGACTTTTCTGTAGTTGCTTTTGTTCAAACTATGTTTTTAATATTGCTCTTTTAAATTCCGCATAATATGAAAGTTCGTATCAATTCATCTACAAATTATGAACATTTTTGACAATTTCAAATTTTCAATTGATACACGAGTTTATTTCAATTATACCATATATGTATTTATCTTCCATCAAATCATAATCGAATTCATTACTAAACCATAAGTTAATACTTATGACTAGTACAGGTCGATTCTGATTTGATGAAAGAATTCTCATATATTCAATATTTAAGTTTATGCATTGATGAGTTAATAATTTGATTCTTCATTCCTTATTAATTAATAAATATTGCAAACTAAACTAAGTTTAGGTTAATTTATTGTAAAAGCTTTGACTGAAAAAATACATTACACTTACAATTTAAAATGTGTGAATGACAGTTCCTCTTTGGTAATTTATATAGCATTTACAGTATTACTAAATATTCCTTCATTCAAATTCATCTAAATATACCAAAAATGGATCTACCATTCAGGCACTCTGATTACACTATAGTTTTAACATTTCTACTTTTTGAAAACTTAGATTATTTCAAATGTTTAAGTATTTTACGTCAGTTTAGCAGTAAAGTGCTTTGAAAAATGGTCATCTTTATATAGATTAATGAGGTATTGATCTTATATTCGCTGTCATTATTGCTTTATCTATTATCTCGTTTTCTGATTCTAGAAGGGTCAAAACGGGTATAGGAATGGCCAAAGAAGTATAGCTAAAACCTCCTTTACGTTGATTTGAAAAGTGACCAAACTGCGTCACATGATCGAAAAACTAAGGCACTCCCAGCTAAAAATCGAAAGTTTTTGAAAAAATTGACCATTGTCTAACCAAAAAAAAGAAAGAAATCCTGTTTAATCCAGAAATTGTCAATTCATGACAGAAAATCTGTAATTTTGATTCCAAAAAATACCATGCTAAAATTTCTATCAAGAGAAATCTTAGCCTACAGTAAAGTAGATTAAAAGTTGTGCACTGAAACTAACTGCAAATTATTATTATTAAGTATAACTTATTCAACCAATTCATCCGGTCTATTGTGATATATATTTTAATCAATTCTCGGCAAATAAGTCTTCTATTTTTTGTGTCTTTTTCCTTCTCCTCAAAGTTCTTCTACGATATTATTGATCACAAAGTTATGATTTATTGAATTTCGAATAAAGAACGTGCTAATTTTTAAAATATCTGCTTTAATTTGACCCAAACAAACTTGATAAAACCAAACCAAACTGCTTGACGTTAAATCAGTTTGTCGGCAAACCTATTAAATGGGTAGTCACCGAGAGGTATAGCTTAAATACCCCCTGTCTCAAAAAATTTGCAACATACCCCCCCCCCGTCTTTTTTGCCCCGCAAGGCAAGAAATTGCTTTTACCTTACTCTTCTTGTGCATTTTTCATATTTCGGAATTTCATATACCCCCTAACGTTTTGAGAAAATTTTTTCCAAAATACACCCGGCCCCCTATATCCATACTTGATTCATCTGACACTGGCTATCCCTTTTTTATTATTTCATTAGATTCTGTGATATTTACATCAAGGAATAATTTTTTGCTTCTAAGGCAATATTTTTGTTCGTGTTAACTTTTAATGAACTTTAATTTCTCACTCTTTAATGTGGATTAAAAAGTAGACTTTGAGAAATGTATAATTCGATTAAATTACTTAATATTTTTTTAAAAATTCGACTAAAACGTCCTCTAATTCCTTAAACTTTTGGTCATCTCTGGTAAAAATACACCCATCAATTTGACCAGACGTCTTCAATTTACTTTGCCGCGTTTGTAAGTTTCAAAACATTAGGAAGCTTCATTTATCTTTATTAAATTAGGGGACGTTCAAAAAGTACTTACGCAAAAATGGTAAAAATCTAGACCACTCCTTAGTAAGCACATTTTTACTGTGGAACTAATGTATTGGACGTGCTTTTGCCAGACTCCCCTCTCCTACCAGATGCGTACGTACTTTTTGAATGTTCCCTTATCACTATTATATAGAACGAATGAATATATTAATATAATCGTTACTCAAAAACAATATTATTAAACAATCTAGAAATTAGAGTTTAATCTTTGAGTTGAGTTAAATTAGAGTTGAATTAATTAGCCGCTGGAGAATCGTCTTAAGCGCATAAGCTATTTGTTAACATTTTGTCAGTCATTTAGGAAACAATAGATAAATGAGAAATCTTTCTAAATTACATTCTAACAATTAAACCTTATGCGCGCATGAAGTTTGATTGTTATTCAACTCTATATTAAAAGGTACAACAATTCAGATGAGGTTTCCGTCATTTCTCCAGCGGTTAACTAATTGTTGAATCTTTGTTAAGACATAGCAGTTTACCCCTTAGTTTATGCTTTAAATGAAACTACTGTTTCACTTATATTTATTCAATGAATCTTTTTAAACCTCTCCTTTACTTGTAAACAGTACAATAATAGATGAATAAGCGCATGCTAAAGTATAATTTGCTTTTTTGAAAGCATATAAAGTATTGGAGTATTTAAATAATCGCCGACACGCGGGTCCGTAAATGCCGACGTCTGAGTTGGAGCTTGAAGTGCAAAATAATATTAATATTGTATTCAATACAATGTATTGCATTCCAAACATAACTATTTGTTTAAAATATTGTTTGATATGAAAACAAAATTTTTGCCATAAATTGTTTTTAATTATTTAATAGAAACTTTCATTAATATAAGTGTTTCTCTACTCTAAACTAAATGATAAAATTTTAATTTAAAGGGCGGCACATATTTCTTTATGGAGCATGTTGGATACCCACATACCAGCGCAAAACACATTGCATTGTTCTTAATTCAATTAGTGCTTCAGCCGTTTTGGTACGCATTCCTGGGCGGCTGTCATTGTCACCGACAGTCCTGGTCTCATATAGAAAGGGCTGGATTTCAAACACTTAATCTTAATTATGAATACCCAAACGAAATGGTATTCATAGCTCGAGCACATATATGGGGAACGGCTACCACACACAAGACAAGTGATAATAATATTAAATTCAATAATCAAAGCAATCGTTTTTAGAGTTTTTAATTCAATCATTATTTTTAGAGATATTCTAAAACTACAAAACATATAAACTTCTCAATCAAACAACGAATAAAATTGAGACTAAAATAAAACAATAAATGAATAAATATGTTAGACATTTATGACTACTCTTAAGACTTTATAGAAAATGTATGTCTGCAGAAATGGTACTCCCAATAGGCCATTCATCCTACAATTGCCGGTCTTTCGGATACTATGATTTGATGTTCTTCTATCTTAAACCATAAATGGGTTCAAAAGATATCATCAGACAAAATTCTAGGGCGCGCTCATAAACCTAGGAGGTAAATCTGAGGGTTAAATTCTGTAACTTTTATAAAATAACAAGTTGTTTAGTTTTCTTGGATCAATTAACCCTAATATATATGAGAATCAGGGAAACCAATAGATAAGTCAAAAGCTTTTGAAAGAAAAGATAAAACGCGATTGCATTCCACCTTAATCTTAATATGAACAAGTACGACCCGCTGGTTAGTGTTCATCCCGGTACTCCTGAAGTCTAGTGAAAGTATTGTTACCCATCTCGAACAATAGTTTCAAATGTTAAAAAATTTCAATTGTTTGACTAAATTATTGTTGTCTACCATATATTTTTGTCTCAACAATCCTTATCCTTTTGTTCAACAATAGGGCGTAACACATGAGGCAGTCAGTCAAGCAGGAAGTCAGTTACATCATTCTTTTAAAAGTATAGATTGCTGTATAATATTCAAACACAACAATAGCTCAATTATTTTATATATTTTAAAGGTTACTAGTCCAGCCCCGTGAATCGTAGTTACTTTAATAAATGCATATAATACCATAATTTTCCTAGCATTGTCTATCAGTACAGGTCTAAAATATTAGTAAAAATTGAGCATTTTCTAAGTAAAATAGGCGAGTTTTGTCAAAATGAAGAAAACTCGAGTTATTTGAAGCAAATGAAGAAATTTTTTATAAAATTAAATATAGAGCCGCCGAATACTCGCTATTAAATCTTTTAATTTACTTATAATTTTATAACTCCTGAAGAAGATTCCAATTCTAGACCGAAAATACTTGAGTTTAAGTTAAATAAATTTCTAATTATATTTTCTTAAACTATCGTTAAGTCTAAATAGTTTTATTAATTCAATTTAAATAGTCCTTAAGTTATTTATAATATCTAAACATCGGATAAAAAATGAAAATAAACTTGGTATTGTTAGCGCGGTTAGGTTTTAATAATGATATTCTGTGCGCGAATGCTATCTAAATAATTAGAATCTGTTGTGCAGTTAACAC
>JAQFXN010003315.1:0-11130 GCA_034693365.1 Liacarus xylariae | reverse complement strand
GACGACTGAGAGCGAGACGCCAGGAATTCCCCCGTACTCATCACAACGTAGACCTGCGTGCCTACACATTCGGGGGTAAACTAAAGACGACTGGACGGAGACGAATACAATACTACTGACGCCGAATGCTAGAACAGGAGATCATCAACATCACCGAAGAGAGCCCGAGAACCAGAGCAGGGACAACTCAAGAGACTCAAGTAAACAGGTTACTCCATTTTTGGTATTTTACACAGTATATAGCCTTAAACTCTATACTTATAAGGCACGAAGAAACGACAGCATTTAGCAAAGATAGAGACGGTTCACCTTAAGGTTGACTAGCATAGACTACAGAAGGAGCCATCCAGCCGGAGCTGTCAATCATCGCCGAAGAGCTATTCCCTAGGTTGACGAACGGTCCAAACATTCAACAAACAATTGGCAAAGGCCAAAAGGTCCTTCTGTGGCTAGTTAGCAGACATAAGAAGCCTTTTCGCTGCCTTATCGTCCGCACGCTACCATTTATCATCAATTAACCGTCCATAGTTGGACGGGTGGTCCAAAGCGACGTACGAAAGACACAACACGAAGAACGGAAACGGTGCAATATCTTCAATTGAACGCCAATTAAGTTATCGGAACAGTTTATCTGAATGTGCATATCTGTTTTCAAATAATATAAGACGCGCTGTCTGTTTTTGAATTTTTTCTAATCGATCTTTAATTGATATACAAGTGAATCCCCACACATGAGATACATAAGTAATATGAGGTAAAATCATTGATTTATACAATAAGTTAAGAGTATTTAGAGGTAAAAAATGACGTAATCTTGAAATAATGTTAACAATTTTTAAGATTTTGCCAGAAATACATTCCAGGTGTGATTTAAAAGACATTTGCTTGTCGAATATTACACCCAACATTTTAATTTCAACTTTTTGCAATATAGTTTCATTCTTGTAATTAACTGAAAAGTCCGGTCTTTCCGTTCAAATCAATAAAAATTTGATTTTTCAGAATTGAGAATAAGATGATTGTTATTGAAATATTTGTTTAGAATAATCATAGAATCGTTCACTTTTTATTTAACATTTGAATACTCTTGTCTTTAAATACGATAGTTATATCATCAGCAAAAAGTGTAAAAATTCCAGGAATATTAATATTATAAATATCATTAATAAATAAAATGAATAACAAGGGATAATTAATACTTCCTTGTATTATAGATAAGTGAGAACAGTTTTGAATATCACTGATTTTGTTATTAAGTTTAATATATTGGTTTCGTTTATAAAGCATTGCTTCAATTAGTGGTAATTCATATCCAAATCCATTTCTTAATAATTTATTTAATAAAATTCGATGATTAACTAAATCGAATGCCTTTTTGAGATCCAGTGTAATAATGTAAACATATTCTATATTATCTCTAGCATTCATAATTTCCTTGGAAATTGCTAAAAGTGCATCAGTTGTGAAGTGTTTTGTTTTAAATCCGAATTTTTTATCCGATAATAAATTTTTCTTGGATAAATATTCTTTAATTTCTGTATTTAAATGCCTTTCAAAAAATTTAATTAGCACTGGTAATCCAGACATAGGCCTATGATTTATATCGTGTAAACTGCTTCCCCCAAAAGACATTAATATTCCAGTGTTACCGTACACTTCAAATAATAAATTGGTGTTCCCATTGTGTCGTTCATGTGCGGACGAAAGAAATAACGACGAATGCAATCACACTATTGAACAGCGGTGTTTAGTTGACACATTTGTTTTAGTTGAACTTCAAGAGGCCGGGAGACAGGGTTATGAAATCATTGAAATTTATGAAGTGCTTCATTACCCTAAAAGAATCACAAACTTATTCAGGGATTACATCAAAACCTGCTATAAGATTAAAGTAGAAGCTAATGATAGGCCTAAAGATTGTACAACAGCCACCAGTAGAGAAAATTTCTTAAATAAATTCAAAACAAAAGAGGATATAGAATTAGATAAAGAAAACATCAAAGACAACCACGGATTTAGATCTTTAGCTAAGCTGATGTTTAACAGTCTATATGGAAAATTTTAACAAAGACTGATCATGCCGCAAACAAAAATCATCAAATCCTATACAGAATTATGGAAAATAATTTTAACGAAAATTTGGAGATTGTCGGCGATGAGACAATTGAAAATATACTTATCTTCAATTATCATCATTAAGATGACTCAGATGCACCTCTGGGAAATACATCAGTCGCCATTGCATCCTTTGTGACAGCATATGCAAGACTCAAGCTCCTAAACGAAATTAACAAAATTTAATTATAGATTGTATAGATACTTTGTAATTAATAATTTTGTTATAAATTAATATTTCAATATACTTGATTTGTAATATATATTAATTTTATAATTCAATACACTAAATTATTTTGAGTAATTATTTTAATTTATTTGTAATATTGTAGTAAATACACGTGCTTAGACAAGCAGGGTCTTAGATAGCAGGGTCTTATATACAAACATACGAACGGTTTGGGATGTGATTAATAGATTGTTTGAATTCGAAATAAAGAGGATTACAAAATTCAATTAGCAAAACCCTTTGAGAACATCGAACCCTAAATTCAATTATACAAAAAAATGTGTTTTTACAAAGAAGCTAAATTATGGAACTTTGTGGTGTAAATATTAGAAATAGTGTGACTTATAGCATTAAGTATCAGATAATATATGAATTAGCGCTAGGCATTGGTTAAGCGGCTAATGGCTGTCCTGACACTCGGAGATCTTTGTCAACTTCCTGATCAAAATGAAATGCCAATCCAACATGCTCTGACCCATAGATCTGGCCACGCATAAGCTTAAAGGAAGTTAAATAAAGGTGCGAATAGTAAAAGTTAAAGATCTAATTGGGATATTAGGAATAGTGTGACTCTAAGTACTTTTTAAATGAGTTAAAAACATTTTTATTTTAATATTAGTTTTAATGATTTTTATTGTTATATTATTTATTTTTATATATATATATTTATTCTGAGCCAATGTAAAAAACAACAGCAGAGCTGAATACTCATTAAATAAAATTCAATTCAATTCAAATCCGAAATAGTTTGTAATGTATAAATTATCGATTTTATTTATGACATCTGGATGCCCTCCGGGAAACTCGAACCTGTGTAATACATGTGGATATAAAGATACAAAATCCACATATTTTATCTCCTGATTGTCGCCTGCGATGCATTTTAACTTTAAATTATATGTTCGTCCGCCGTTGAATGAACGCCGCGGATAACAATAGAGATCATTATCTTTTATATATTTATAATACGCGTGTATCTTCCTATATAGTCTTGTCGTGAATAGGTGGTAATTGGGGTGATTTCTTTTCAGTTGATTTCCCTTCTGACACTCCCACATAAAAAATGTTTCAAATCTGAGTTTTTCTAAATATGCTTTTCTTTTCGTTACCGCATCATGTTTGTCTTTATCGTAGTTTGCCTCATTGCAAGGACACCCGTGATATCGACATCCCAGAAACTCATAAGCAATCATTCGGTCGGGTAATATGGATATGTCATCGAATAATTAGGACAAACTTTATATTGTCTTTTAATCTTCTGACCTGTGTGATGTTCAATGACATCAAGCCAGGCATTCGCCGCATGTGATTGCGGACGAGTGTTTGTGTATTTTATAGGAGTAATTCCAATTGTGTCTTCTGTAAGATGTTTAGTTCTGAAGCACTTCATTGCAATAGAAGCCAAAGTGAAGCATCGAGACAATGGATCAACTCCTGTGTTATCTTTAAATAGTTTTCGGAAGGAGCACAAAGCAGACATTAATATATCGACGTCTGAGATGCAATACTTGACCATAGCGTCGATAAGATTAAACTCTTTGTCCGCATTGTCTCTATACCATGTGTTGAACTGCTCGGCTCTTTTTCGGGTCATGTAATTATAACCAAACATTGATTTATCAATAGAACTAATAAGTCTTGAGTCATTATTTTGGTTCTCACGTGTGTTCAGGTAATGGGGAAAGAATCCTTTTGTTTCTTCACGAATACCAAACATATTTGGCAAATCTGCAAGCGAGCGCTGGAATAAAAGTAGTGAATCAATGAATCGCATATTATCGATATCTTATTTCATTATATTGGTTCCGTTCATTATCAGATGTAAATCTTTGTATTCTTGTTTCAAGAGTTCACGGAATACAAACTGTTCATCATATCCACTACAGTTATGAGCCACACATGTAATATGACACTTATATTTTTGATCAACAGAATGTAACTTAATTATATATTTAATGAATTTTGATATGCAATCTTGGCCATATATTATGTTTCTATACTAGCCACAAATGTCGCAATCAATTGTTTTATCTGCACTGCACTGTAAACATATGGTGTTGGAAACGAGAAGTATTGGCACATTATTGCAAATGTAATTTAATTTTAATATCATTGACTCGATGTCATAAACAATGATGATATTATTCTTCGCATTTTGTTTCTCAATTTTTTCTTTTTCTACTTTACTCATGTAACAAAAATGAAGCTGTGTTTCTTAATAATTATAGCAGTTCGAATAATAAAATTCACCGCATTTATGTTTATGCTTCTTATCATTAATATATTTGAATTCAAAATTTGAGCAGAATTCACAAACTTTACTATTTTTATAATTTTCGAAACACTTTTGGCTCTTAAATGTTTTATTACACTCGAAGAATTTAACCCGATTGCCAACTGTACACTTGATAGAAGACGGCAGTCAGCACACCCGTATCGACATGAATGCTGTCCTGGGATATAATACGGTTGGTCGCAATTGATACAGTAGAAATTACTTTTATGGAATACAGTTATATCTTTCAAGTAGTTGTAGTGATCATTGTTATTATTCAAAATATATATAACATGTTGAGCTGTAGGACCTTTTAATAGCTGACTTTTGACCGAAGCGTTGATCATAACAATTTGATAATCAGATAGAACTTTTTGAATACCATCTAAGATATCTTGACTCATAGGTTCATTAATATTTATAGAAAATCCGTTGGTATCACACAATTGTTTTAATCTATGGACACCCCTGAAAGAATGATAATCATATTTTAGCTAATTTTTCAATATACATCATTATATTATTTTGTAGAATAATTGCTTTTCTTCATTTCAAGGTGTTGAATACCGAAAGCAATAGATCTGTACCCGCATGAGTTGTCAGTGTTATTAATTTTGGCAATAGTTAACGGTTCATAGAATCTTCGCTGTATGTCGATGGTTTCAATGTACTTCGTTCAGCGCCTGTAAACTTATGAAATATTCTGACACGCAATGTTAGAGCACCGTTCAGAAGGAATGTCTTATTAGACTGATATATTTTCGCCACAACTTCGAGGAAATGATATTTATTTAATGCTGAAATCGCTTGTTATTTGGTTCTCCATTAATCATTTGCCTTATTGCCATTTCATAAGCGTTGGCGATAGAATCCCTAATTGTATCATCCAATAGATTGATGTCTTCGAAATAGTGTAAGTTATGCTTTACGTTGAATAGAGCCTTCTTCTCAAACATACGATATGTTTCTCTGGGTATCTTTCAACTAATGACCAGTTCATTAATGCACCCCCTACTTGACCCGGTATAGCAATTGAATATTCTGCTGCCTCAGGGGTTTGATACTGTTTTTCGGTATCAATCCATGGCATCGAATCATTAGACGATCCTGCCTTTGATTAATTTTGTACTGGCTCAGCAAGCAATACCGCATCTTTTGGATTGAACAGATCATCCAGCGGTATTTCGTTTATATCAAATAAAATTGAATCAAAATCTAAATTATCAAGACTTAGCTCTTCTTGTTACGAGATTGTTGACCAGTCATTCAATGTTTGGGTGATCGGTGAGATGGACAAATGTTCGGTGGTCGGATAGAAGGACAATGGTTCGGTGATCAAAGTGATGGTCAATTGTTTGGTGATCGAAGAGACGGGCAGCTGTTCGGTGGTCGGTAGACTGACAATGGTTCGGTGATCGTAGAGACGGGCAATGGTTCGGTGATAGTAGAGACGGGAAATGGTTCGGTGATAGAAGAGACGGGCAATGGGTCGGAAATCGAAGGGACGGGGAATGGTTCGGTGATCGGTGAGTAAGACGGTGGAGCGTATTGTATCACTGATACACGGTTGTTAATTGATCTACGAATATGTTTAGGCGCAGAGTCCAGAAGGGAATTACAATTTCTCTTCTGTGCCATTTTTTACAATTAAACACAATTTCAAAATAATTTAAACACAGGTAAGTAAACAGAATGGCGTCAAAATATACAAAGTATTCCTAACGTATTTTCAATATAAATCTGATTGGTTGTCAAATAATGCAAGCGCAGTATAGCAATCACAGTAAAAGCAGTTTTGTAATAAGAATGAAGTACTTTTATTAGTTCTAGACTTTGATGCTATGTATTTGGTAACCATGGCAACCCTTTATCGCTAACGAATATATGACGTTGTACTGTATTTAACGTGTATTAGGATGATGTCATTGTATTTACTGAATATCCGTTTCCTATTTTAAGACATCAGGTTTTATTCCTATTGGCTGCCATGTAGCGCTAACGTATGTGTTACGTTTATTAGATTGATATCATTTAATTTTCTGAATATCCGTTTCCTCTATTTTTGTCCACAGAACAGATGTCAGTAGTTATTCAGTGACGTTAGAAATGCGCTGACGTCACTTCATTCCTGCTTACTTATATCAGTGACGTCATTCAGTTAACACCTGTTAAAATATATCCGGTGTATCCGGTAAAATATATCCGGTATCGTTATAGAGAACAGATTTTTAAGCCTTTAGACAGTGAGACATCAGGTGTAATTCCTATTGGTCCTATAATGCTATCGTATATGTGACGTTTATTAGGCTGATGTCATTGTATTTATTAAATATCCGTTTCCTATTTTATGAAATCTGGTTTTATTCCTATTGGTTACCTTATAGAATTAACGTATTTATGACGTTATCCTGTATGTGACGTTAGTGAGAACAGATGTTTAAGCCTTTAGGCAGTGAGTGTTCATATCCGTTTCCTATTGTGTGATGTCAGCCTATATTCCTATTGGTCGACAGCATAAATAAGTGTGTGTGGCTTAAAGGGAGGTAATGCTTTACTCAAATGTATTCATTTATGTTATGTATTCCTATAGTGCTAAGACATATGTGACGTTTGCTCTTTTTTTACCTAACGTATGTGTGACGTTATGTCTCCACCAACGGTCAAGGGATTATCCTATATTCGCCTGTTGTACGCGATGTAAATTGCTTGCGCTGTTTTAATGAAGTGCACGCGATTGATAGCGCATAATGGGTGGACGTAAATACAACGATTGTAGTTTTAATTATGTTTTTAATTAAGTATTTTTGAATTTTAATTAAGTTTATAATTTTAATTTTTAATCTAATTTTTAATTTATTAATATAATTTTTAATTTAATTATTAATTTTATGTTTTATTCCTTCCCCCTTTCCTACCCCCACAACAGCTGATAGAGAGTGATTTAACAGTCCTGCTCTCAACAGGAAGTGATGTCATACCGGAAGTCGCCCGTGATTGATCGAGGAGGAGAAGAGGAGGTGTGTCGAAATCAATGTATAACTACTTATATTATATATATAAAAAATATAATAATAATTTTAAGAAAACAAAAAAGGTTTTAATGAGAGTTCAAATATAGAGACAAAGCATTGAATCAAAATTATTGTTCAAATGAACTAAAAGTTATGAATTAATACAAAACAAGTTTTAAAATATAATTCCGAAACAAAACAAATAATATTGTAGTGACTCTGGACTGATGTCGGGGCGGATGAGAGGATCAAATTGTTTACACAAGACTTTGAATGAATACAAAACTATATAAAAGTTATGTAAGAATTGGCAAAAAATATTCATTATTTAAAAAGAAGTGAAAAACAATATTTGGTGTTAATTAAGAGCAGAGAATACAACAATTGCTTTAAATTATATTCTTATGAAAATAAAAGATTTAAATGAAATGTAGTTTAAAAATAAAACAAGAGTTGAATCAAATTATGTAATAATAGTATCAAATGAAACCCAAAAACACAATCAAAATAATTGTTTCTTAACAACAATTGAACTCAAGATTCACTTAAATTATTGTAAATTTTGTCAAAAGTCGTCATCACTTTTATAATTGCATTAATTGTTGGAATTGTTATTCACTTCTAATAAAAAAAACTAAGAATTTATAAAATTTTTGCAGAAATCACTTATTATTTACAAAAAAAACATTTTTTAATTATCTTTAATTGAGTTATCATTTCAAAAACAGACGAATCATTTATTTGTGAATTTTGAACAATAAAATCAATTGTTTGTAATTCTCTTAGTTTTGTCAATGAATTCAATGCAGAATTAGTTATAATTGAATAAAATTTTTTAAAGATTGAAGATTTGGTAAATGTGTGTCAATTGACTCATCGAACGAGTCGTTTACATCAAATCCATTGAGTGTTAAATGAGTTAATTGTTTGCATTCACTCAATGAATGACACAATAGTTCAAATGTAAAATCACAGGAATAACAATCCAATTCCAGTCGTTTTATTTGTTTAAAGTATTTATTAATTGTTTGTAATATTTCTGACAAAACTATTTCTGACATAAAATTGTATTTAAATGAAAATCTCTTCAATTTTTCACATTTCAGTCCAATTTGTTTCAGTTGTTCACAGAATAGACTTTCATTCTCTTCTCTATTAAAGGATTCAATAGTTATTTTCAAATCAATTAAAGCATTCATTTGTTTCAATCCATTCATTAGACAATTGAATGCATTTTCATCACAACTATAGTCAACAAACACTTCAATACATTTAATACTATTTCTATAATTATTAACAAATAATTCAAATCCATTGATGTCTTCATTACTGTATTTGAACTCAATTTCCGACAATTTATTCATTAAAACAATATTTTCTCCATTAATAACAAGTTTTGATAAATTAATATATTTTGTGTTCAATTGCTTTATATTTGTGGACAATTTTAGGCAATTTATTAGCTAGTACTAATTTACTTAAAATTTCAAACATTGAATAATGAATTAAACAATTTTTGTCTAAAGTAATTCAAATACAGTATAACAAGTATTGGAACAAATTTTTACTCAAATGTTCAATTTTAGATATATTATTTCAAAGAGCTATAGCCTCTCTTCCCATTTTCTATCAGTTAAAACAATTTGTTTTAGAGTTCTATTCTCTAAATATGCTTAAGTCTATACATTTTATTGTTGTCAGTGTTTATGTATTCACTCTTACTGTTAACCAATACTATTGTCTGTTACGAGACTTACAAGGATTATGTAAAATCAATATAGAAATCTGACCAGGTCAAAAATAAACTTAGGACTAAATAGAAATATTCATATTATATATTTGGCAGATTTCAGTAGCTGCAGTCTATGAGCAGATTTGACAGGGCCAAATTCAATGTTTTCATTTCATTTGTTTTAGTTAACCTAGGATTACGGAAAGCAGATTTCAGAAGCAACAGTGTGTTTTCATATCAATCACAAATTTGCTTATAGACTGCTGCTTCAGAATGGAAACAGCAATTGAAGAATATTAAAAAAGCCCTTGTTTAAACATGAAATATATTCATCATTTTTGTTATTGTTTTTATAATAATAAGTTTTCAATCAATAAACTATTGAATTGAAATAAATATTTTTCATTTAATACCAATAGCTTAAAAAATTATGAAATTCATTATAATATTTTAATTGCATGTTTGAACACTTGGATTAGGTCTTAAAATGGATAAGTATTTCTACACTTTGATACTTTGCACCATTATAAAACCCTGTTACTACCCCATCAGCACAAATTATTATCTTGAGGATCACCAGTTGACAAAGTAGTATAAAATTAGTTAAAAATTTATGACCGCGTACTTTTTTTTGTCCAATTCAAATAATTTTATTCAAATATCCCTTTATTTTAATGAATTAAAAGTCAAATACAAATATTCATTCATTTTTTGTTCACAAATTAATATTATAATTGACTGTTTATTCAAGATGTTAAAATGTTTAATGATTTTAGTTAAATTGATCTTTGATAAAAATCTGATAAAAATCTGTTATTAAAAAAGGTGACTAATCAAAGATCAATCCAGACTAAATCATTCAAAATATATTGATCCTTCCACATCTTGAATGACAAATCAATGATAATACTAATATTTTATCGAATAATTATGAAATCACAGCCCTCCAGATTTAAACTGGATGGACAACTGCTTTATTCTTACACATTTGCTTTGAGATTTTATATTTGATTGAATTTTAACAATAGAATAAAATTAATAAAAAGTAATTCAAAATAAATTCTTTGATATAATGACTAAACGTTAATTAAAATTGATATTTTGACTATCGATCACTACTTAGACGAGTATTTTGTATTACAGTTTATAAATTAATAACTTCATTCATAAATTTTATTAATATTTTCCTAAATTTGATAAATAAAACATTGAATAAATATTTTATTTATTTAATTAAATCAAAAATCATTTAAATAAAATAAATGTTGTATTTGCAAACACTTAGTAAACTGTTCAATTAGAATTTATAAAATTTGTACATAAACTCGTGATTTTTAAAAATACCGAAAATCAAAAGCAATGTTCAAATTAACTTCATATATGTTTATTTGATTCAATTGTATTACATTTAAGTTTTATTCTTTTTCTACTGGATAAAAATTAAAAAAGGTGTCTTCTAGTGAAAATATTATTAGATTTATTGGAAAAAAGATTTCAAAAAGAGAAAATTATTTAATCATATATAATATTTACTAATCTCAGGCTGATTGATACACCATTAAGTATATAAATTATAAATTATTTATTGGCTTTAATAATACAAATATGATTTATTACAGTTTGTAATAACAAAATAATCTATTTTTGCAATAGAGGTATGATTGTTAACCTTGGGTTGAAAGTAAACATAAAACTATAAAAAGATAATTAATATATTTGATTCAAACAATTGCTTAATGTTTTTAATTACAAAACTAATATAAATTCT
>JAQFXN010003314.1:0-11130 GCA_034693365.1 Liacarus xylariae | reverse complement strand
TATTTTAATGAAATGTTCCCTCGAGTTAAGCAAACAAATGCATTATAATATCTAAAACATTCCTAAAAAAGCTTTCAGTTTAAATGGAAATATTCTTTCACATATTTTAATCCAATATTATCTTTTGATTTGGCCCATTGTTATAATCAAAATTAGGAGTAATATATAGTTTAGATTATTTTAATTTTTCTGAGTTTTATGGAAAATATAGTCTTCAATAATGAATTGTATAAAATTGATTCTATTTTTGCCCCTTTTAATAATATTTTACTTATATATACTGTACGAAAGAATGAGACTGTGTATACCACACATATGAATAGCTCTTTTATCTAACAGTTTTACTATTAGTCATTTATTAGAATGACTTTAAAACAATATAACATTTTGATTAATTGGTTGAATAAAAATATTAGTAATTTATTTTATATCTGTAAACATCTAATTTTAGATATAGACTTATATAGACTCCATTGCTGACTACTCTGTATTAAAAAAAATTAATACTGAAAAAACAGGCCAGAATTCTATGGCAAAAAGCAATCTAAAACCAGATTATTGTTCTATTTGGTGCACAAACAGATGCAATAATTGTTTAGTATTAGTAAAATCAAGTACCCTGACTGGCCAACACTGATCTTCTATTAATAATTACTAAAAAATATTGCTCAAAGGTTAATGGGTGGGATAAAAACCCTAAACTCTTTCATATCCTAAACGCGATAGATTTGAATTGCCTTTCTATTGCTCGAGCACTTGAAACCTATCTTTTTGAAACGATTTTTGACACGAGTTTTACACAAGAGTGCGTACAGACTAAACCATTTATCTGATCTTAATTAAACTTACAGCACATAAGTGTCTCATATTTTGGGACAAAATATCTAAAATTCATGTAATTATTTCAAAGGGTTTCAAAATTATATCACTTTTTTCATCAAACCTATCATTTTGAAACTCACTGTATTTCGCCGTTTACTGGTTATAATCAATTTATTACAGCCATAGCCATAGGTTTATTGTCAATTATTATATAGATTTTTAGATTATCATTCTATTGATATATTGAAACCAAAATATAATAACTAAGGAATCCTAACATTAGAAAGCTTAACATCTTTGTATGAGATATTATAAATCAGAATATTCTGTACATGAAATTATTCTCTAATATTCATATTTTTTTTGGTAATTTCAAGATTAACACAATAATTATTCGATCAATCATTGACTTATATTATAAGAATAGAAAGATTTCAATACAACTATTAATAGAATTTTTTTAGGCCAAAAAGAATAAGACAACAATATTAATTTTCAGGTATATCCCATTGCAAGAAGCAGTGGTAGTAGTTGTGCGAATACTCTGGGAATGTGCGCACACGATGTACTATATATTTCTCGGCTCTGGAAAAACGAAGCCTTTTCTATATGTGTGTGGAGTGGAGTAAAAGTAAAGAACATATACAACGAATAGAACACAGTGTTATATAATAGAGTTACCACAGAGTAGTGCTCTCCTCTGGACAGAGTTGGGCTGAAAAATCGATGCGCAGATGAAAAAACAAATGCGAATGTGTTTTGTGCCACAAAATAGTGGAAATAAACAGACAGAACATCAACACTACATAAGAACACGCATTGTCTTAACGCTCACAACATTCTGAATGAAAATGTGGATACAGTCTCTGAATAGAAAGATATATAACTAATATAATTCTCTTCATATAATATGAAGTCTCCTCTCATCATATTCTCATACCTGTGCTCTCCATAAACTCTATTTTAGATTATGGTCTGAAACATCAATTGTGAGTTATCTTTGATTTGTTCTCTTCTATCAAACACTTCTATTGAGGAACTGATTCTTTATGTTCTGGTTTTGTAAATAATATATAATATAATCGCAAATACTATTCAAATCCAAAATTCAGGTAAACATTCATTCGATTGTTTGCAGAATAGTTTTGAAGATATATATTGTATAGAAATGTACATGTATATATATTTGTATAGAATTATTAACATTCAAATTATTAGATGTAATGCATAATTAATTATAAACACAATTATTATTGAGTTATTACTCGATTTATAATAATTCTGTTTCTAATATAGGGATAGAGAGGAAAGAGTGAAGCAGAGCTGCATTTTATATTCAATCTCTTCCTTCCTCTATGTGTGTCAATGATATCATTTTAAAAAATTTGTTTGTTATGTATTATAAAACATCAAATATAGTGTTGTAATAGTGATATATGAATAGACTATATATCTTAATAAAAATCTTTTAGTCCATTATATTAGGAATCAAGATATGAACGTGTGATGCATTTTATACATTAACACACAAACAACTATTCGATATCTATTGAAAACATGTATTTTAGTAGAAAATGGCTTAAAAAATAAATTACACGACATATTAGAGCAGAAAATTTGAGAAAATAAGAGTAAATAACTATTTATATTAAACACACACTCTCTGAACTTAACTAGATTATCCCCCAAGCTTAGGCACTGCTTGAGTAATGTGAATGCATATAATTAGCTAGCTCAAAGAAAATATCAATATCCTAGGTGCTGAATAACCTATTTTTTTAACATGTATATATAATAAAATTCCAAAACAAAAGAAGAAATTTAGTGAAAATATTTATTTATTTATTTATTTTTTACCTTCGAATCAATTTGAATGAAATATTAAGTGAAAACAAATTAATATTATTTTTATATTTATTATTACTATATGTTTGAATGGAATTTATATGAAATGTATGAAAAAATGTGATTTTTTCTGTTATTAGTATAAAAATAACTTTTATTTATTATTTTTGATACAATGTTTGCTTACTTTAATGTATTTATTTATAACCCAAGGCTTCTAACAATAGATATCTCTCCAATTTGTAGCGAAGAAAAGAAAAATATAGGAAAAGTAATAATTTAATGATCAAAACGTAAAAACAGTAAAAAAATATAATATAATATAAATAAAAAATAATTCTATATTTTGTATAGTTTTTTACTGTTTAGAAAATATGTAAATTAAAACAACATCTTTATTATTTATTCTGAATAAATAAAATCTCTCGAAAAAAAAAAATAAGAATATTCTGTAAAAATTCTGTTTCTCTCTCATCTAAATTGAACAGTCCTTACGTTTGACTTTAGGCAAAACTACTGTAACTATAGATTTATATCCAAAGTACTAGTCGTTTGTGTAATTCTAGAAAATTTCATTTTGCAAAATGTTTTATATAATCCTATTTTGTATTTATGACACTTTAGTTTCGAGATATTAAAAAATAAAGTAAAGATTAATAAAATTGGGACAAATAAAATATTCTCAACTGAATGAACAATATTTATACAAAAAAAAAAAAATTCTTATAAATCATTAAATAATAGATTGGAGAAAATTATTATTATTATAAAAGAGAAAAAAATCATTTATTTTGATATATAATAAATTATTTCATAATTGCTTTCATCTGTTTCTATGTGTATAATACTTTGTGTATAATATTTCTATTTTGAGGAAATTAATTCATTAATTGAATAGTAGTGTAGAATAACAGAAATAATGAAGTCTTATATTATAGAGAGATATAGAAAAGTATGTAAACATGAATAAAGAATAATATCAATAGTATTAATTGTGAGATATTGTTTATATTACAAATTGGGAAATATTGGCGACCAATGAACACAAAAAAAACTAAAATCTCTATTATAGACATTCTATGCCATAGAATCTTTGGCATACAATGAACTTATTTTTCTTATCAATTTTTATATATCTTTCCTGAATGTGTAGAATATATCATACAATGAACTCCTATTATCGATATTATTGAATCGATAAATCATTTAGTGATGTCCTGAACATTGTATTTAGAATTAGTGTAGACATCAAATGAATGTTTAGTATATGTAGAAAAAATCATTACTTTTTATAATACTATACATTGTGTATACACTATATTCTCAAAGGCTATGGAAAAAAACTCTAATTAAGATAATAAGTGTTACGCCCTTACAGTTCAGAGACATTTTCATTAAAGCAATTTATTTTGTTTAAACATAAGTCAAACGAACATAAAATATATGAAAGAGAGAAAGAATTAAAGAAAAATATTTGTCTAAAAATAAAACAAAACATCTTTTTATATATAGGAAAGTAATAAAATAGATGTCAATTACAGACAATAGGATTGCATCTGATATTGGAATTGCGTTCAAAATATAGACTTCTATTAAGATGTGATGAAAAGAGCGACGAAAGAGCAATAGTGAGAAAGTAAACTATTTTGTTGTTGTTTTGGAAATTATGAACAAAAATATAATAATTCTTCCATTGGTTTGGTTTTGTTGAGACAACAGATTTAGTAGCAAAATAAGCCTTAATTATATATTGGGATTAGTTGTTTGTGTGAAGGCATTAGTTACAGACACGGAGTTTAGTTTGAATTGTTTTCACATATTGTTATTTGCAATTAATTTAATTCTATTAAATATAAAGAAATTATTCATTCATTTAATAGCTATAGAATATAATTCAGTATAAAAAAAGAAATAATTTATAATAAGTTCACATTTTAGGAATATTACTATGCTCAGTGATTTCCTTTATGCCTGTCTTTATCACGTGACATGCACTAGTATATAATATTAAACTATTATAATACAAAATATTGTACCCTGTGCATGTCAAGTGATAAATACAGGCATAAAAGACATCACTGACTATGCTTAAATGCAATAGAATGTATTCTTGAAAATCCCCTGATTCTTTTCTTATAGATTTGATAATCCCATTTAAAATGTATTTAATTTTTGTAATAAAATTTTAAAAGAATATCTCAGAAAAGTCTACAGATTGTTAGTAGGGGTCGCCAAGAGGGGATATAGCCTAAATACTCCCTTGTGAGTTTAAGATCCGTAAATTTTTTATTTTCACCGTACTCCTCTTTGTGCATTTTTAAAATTTTTGAAAAATTATACCCCCTGACTTTTTTTGCAAATTTTCTCATAATACCTCCTCTATTACCCACCGCGACCTTGGCGACCCTTGATTGTAAGTATCGGTCATCTATGACAGAATATTTATTTATTGCTAGTTAATTCCTTAGTATTGTTACTAATTTAACTTGATTTCAAAATGAGAGATTATAAAACAATCTTACACAGTACCATATCTGATCTTACCAGCATCAGAAGTGATTAGACTCGACACAATCATGAGTTATTTTAGCAAAATCCCCTATTAGAGTATACCGTGTACAAAATATAACAATTCAAATGAGAGGAGTACAGTATTATAAATATCGAAATTATTTAGTTCTGTTCAAAATCATTTGTATTTTCTGATCATTAAGTATTGTGTAGCATAGCCTCACTTGGGCTATGTCTCGTACTTCACTAAACGTTGCACTAATGAATCAACTCATCCAAAACATTTTTTCAGAATTATGTGTTTTTCACCATTCACAATTGATGAAATTTAATAGAATTGATGCAAAAATAATTGATAAAAATTTCGAACAGTCTTAACTTTGCCATTTTTTTTCTAGATGACCTTGTTTAGCTTGTCCAATTTGAAATTTTTTTTTTTGAGATATAAGTCATAAAAGAATTATATTTTTTTATATCTATTGAAAGTGAGTTTTATTTGACATTTTTTTGAAAATACTGACGCTTTAATCATAGAAATTTCAGCAATTCTTCAATTGAAACAATGGAATGATTGATAAAAAAATTCTGTGGAAAGATTGTTGTATTTTTGTCTCTCCATTACTAATGGTGTCTCACAATTATTTTGACGATAAGATTAATTTTTTATACTGAAATTGAAACCAAATGTTAAAAACTAAAAGAAAAGTCGTTTTAACAAAACCAAAGTGTTAGCTCAAAATTCTTTTCCGAATAAAAGACAAATTGAATTACAGAATTCCAAGCTATAGTAAAAACTAAAAATTTTAAAAATATTGATGAAAACTGACAGACAATACAAGATATAAATACAATTCATATAATATATTAAATTCTATTATATATCTGAAAATAAAAATCCTTAAAAAACAAACGGCAAAAACTAAAATCTAATAAAACAACAAATTCTAAAAATTCAATCTTCACTTTCGGGCAAAAATTAAAATCTATATCAAAAAAACTTAATTCAATTTGTGTCCCAAAAAAGGCATAATAAATATAACATGAGTTGAGATATATTTATGAGAAGTCGACAGAAAAATAATTTTAAAAAATTATTTATCTTTTTTTAATGAAAGATAACAAAATTTCTCGGATTAAATATAGCGTAAAATTATGTGTTCATTGAATTTCATGTATTTTACAATTTAAGCAATAATACTGTGGAAATGCATTTTATGTCAATAGCAAGTGATTCGATGGCATTTCATATAAAATTGTGTGAACTCTGATCACTAAATAAATAAAATAAAGTCAAACCAATTCTCCAATTTAAGGCCTAATGAAAAAAGTAGAAAATTAATTTTCTTATACTGTATGTAAGAATTTTATTGCGCTATATTGTAGATGGTTCTGTCCATTGATTACAAAATAAGCATGTTGTAAAAGCACCTGGTGATTTTACTCCTCATGAATTGATTTCTTTTTTAATACAACATTTATCCAGATACAATACTAAAAATTATATCATTATTTCAAATAATTTATTTGTATGTATTTTCAAAATATAATTAACTTGGACCTTTGTTTAAACCTAAGTAACTTAGAACTAATCAATTTTATGGACACCATGTCCTATAACATAACCCAGGGATGGGCAAAGGAGGGTCCAGCCTGGAATACCCCCTGTGATTTTGGCCAATACCTAATAGGTGGCTGGCGAGTCACCCCCTCCCATAGCAAATTTGAGAAAACGGCGTCGAAGGCTGTCTAAACTCTTAGAAAAATAATAGAATTGTGGTAAATTTTTGCTAAATCTGGTAAAATTCTTACAAAATTCATCATAATTTGCTTAGGATCCATCAAATTCCTTTGAATTCTTGCAGATTTAGTCGAAATTCTGTTAAATTACGCCATTTTAATTGAATTCTTCAGGAATTTGACGATTGCGCAATGCCCTCTCCTGGACCCCCTGTCCAAAATTTGTGACGTCACGGCCCGAAATACCCGATTGGCTTCGCCAAAATCCATTACAACCCATGAAAATATTTCCTTTGCCCATCCCTGACATAAACTTAAACTGGTGGCTTAAGGTTTGTGCTCTGAATAATTTTTTGTAAATATATTAAGTTACTAACAATAAGTGTTTAAAATAGGGATTGACAATGGGGGTATAGCCAAAATACCTCCTTGTCATCGAAAAATGACCAAAATACATCCCCCTGTGATGAAGAATTTTAACATTAAAAAGGTACCCCTCCCCCATATACCTTAATGTGACTTTTTTAGCTCATCAGTATCATATACCCCCTGACTTTTTGGCCTTTGCCCATCTCTAGTTTAAAACTAAACCAAAGCTAAGAAAATGTGATTTAATTGACATTAAATCCGAATCGAAACCACTAAATAAATAATTGATTCAATTTTGATTGAATTTATTTTTTTACATTCTGTAATTATTTTTAAAGTAAAATAAAACTACTATTTTAGTAATAGTTTCTAGGTTTAGTAAACTATTATTAAGCTATATGT
Source organism: Liacarus xylariae (assembly GCA_034693365.1). Taxonomy (NCBI): domain Eukaryota; kingdom Metazoa; phylum Arthropoda; class Arachnida; order Sarcoptiformes; family Liacaridae; genus Liacarus; species Liacarus xylariae. The sequence goes on along the minus strand of JAQFXN010003314.1, from coordinate 3,444 downwards.
ATGTATCTTTCATCAAACCAGAATCGACCTGCACGACAGAGAGAGTTATAATAGCCTTTACACTATTTATGCTGTACTAATTCCTTCATAGTCTTTAGTAATAGATAAGCAATGAGATGCAGATGTACAGGTTAACACTCAATACAAATAACTCTCAAGAATCATCTCTAATTTAATTTTTTTTACTATTATGATTATTTATATCAGGGGTCGCAAAGGTCGGGCGATTCAGGGTGTATAAAGGGTGAATTGTGAGAAAATTTTGTGAATGCCTAGGGGGTGTACGAAGTCCCAAAATATGAAAAATGCACAGGGAAGAGTAAGGTAAAAATTCAAATTCATGAGGGGGGTCAGGGGGTATTTTGCAAAATCTCAAGCTCGGGGATATTTGGGCAATGCCCTCTCCTTAGTTACCCCTGATTTATATTGATTTTTCTATTTATAATTGGTTTTATTTGAATTGAATTATTTTTTTAATTTTGTTTAATAAAATGTTTTGATAACGAGTGCTCTACTGAATATTTAATGGTTAAAGTTGAGTCCCATTGAAAAAGCATTACATATCTTTGATAGTGTAAAGGCTATTCTAACTCACTCTGTAGTTATAAGCATTAATCTATGGCTTACTAATGAGTTTGATACTGATTTGATGGATTACATGACATATATTAGGTATCAAGATAGTTGAAGCATACCTGGGCGGCGCATTAGCATAGGAGTCATATAGCCAGGTCATAGACTCCAATGCTAATGTGCTGCTATATAATTCAAATAATTATATAGCATTGTTTACATTTTGCATAGGCCTAATGGTAACATGATGCCCAGGTCTGAGTTGAAGGTTTGATATGTTAAACAATAGTAACGTTGCTCTATTTTGGGGGCAAACAGTGGGTGATTGTAAGGCTCTGCCCTATAATATAACGTTTGCTACTTTTTCGCTTGAATTTGATTATTTACTGCAAATCACACAATTGTATAATAATGTTATGCATACTGTATAATGAAATTATTGAATATAATTTAGAATACAATAAGAATTTTATTTTTCGCCACAAAACACATTATGCAAATAATTGCTTTGAAATATATATTATTAATGCAAATATATTTGTTATTAAATAATTATTATTATTTTTTACTGTAAAAGAATTCTCTAATATATTACTCAATGTATTGAATTTCAGATAATGTGCGCAAAAGTTTTTGAATAATGTTTTTGAAGTTAAATTTAAATGGAAAGAGATTTTAAATAATAAGACACTTGACATACAATTATAAAATTATTACATAAAGACTATATAATATAAAAATTAGTGATTGAGAACCAATGGTCTCAATGGTATATCCAATGGCCAATAGAATATAATCAATTATTGAAATAAATCTTTTTGAATATTTTAAACCCCATTAGATTTATTAAAATTTCAAGATGAAAAATTACTGCTTTTTTGCCATATATTATATATGTATATAAATATACTCTTTTATTTGATCTCTAAAACGAAATACTCAATGAATTTCGACTCTTGCTATTCATTTATGCGAACAGAAATCCATATAAATCTTTTATTCTTAAAAATATAGACAGGGCGTATTTTGGCAGATGATATGATATGAGCGTATGAGTCACGATAAGAGGGTGGAACAGGAGAAAAGAATAGAACACAGAGAAGAGACAGAGAGGGGAGAGGGAAGATTTTAGAAACTGATCGATAAAAATTCTGTTAAATGAGTAAAAACTAAGAAATTATTTATTCATTAAATTTTTAAAATGAATCAAAAAGCACTTTACGGACATTGATTTGGACCAAAAAAAAAACGTTTTTATCGTTTTACGTGACTTATTCTCCATTCCCTATGATTTGACGTGATTTTGGATATACTCTATATTTTTAACACACGATAACAATGACATATCGTTTTAAGAGTCAAAAACTAAAAAAACGACTTTTTAGAGTTTCTATTTATTGTATTGATTCCACAATAATGTATAACAATTCACATAATATCATAGTCTATAGGAATAAATTAACATAAGATTCATTCAAATTTGTTATTTTTATTCATTTGATTTCATTTCCGAACATATATTCAAATTTGGGTTATTCTATGAGTGTCTCATCGTTTGCCAACTTATAAACAGAAAATAAATCCAAAATGTTATTTATTTGAGAACATAAAATATAGATTTGTTCCGTATATTTGAATCGCAAAAAAATTCTGAAGAATATATTCAATTCAAGAATTCATATGTTTTGATAAAAGATAAAGAAAAGAACTTTTCATATGCAGTAAAAGTTTTATAATCATAAGGAACTGACATATAATACAGAATAAAATAATAAAACTAAAAACCAGAATATTCTTGAAATATATTAATATAAAAATGCATTTTTCCAAAAAATATGGAGAGAGAGAGAGAGAGAGAGAGAGAGAGAGAGAGAGAGAGAGAGAGAGAGAGAGAGAGAGAGAGAGTAGTTTGACAGAATTTCAATTCCCAGAATATTTGAGCACTTTTTCCTTTATATTATTTTCTCTTCACTACAGGTGCTGCAAAAGACTATAAGATTAAATCAGTTCAGAGAATACCGGTATATATGCTAAAAATAAAATGAAGTTAAAAGATATGCCTTAAAACCATTAAAGACTGTAATACAGAATTTCTATTATTAATCTAATTATAATTACGACGGAAATAGTGAGAGGAAGCCATTCAACTATTAAGTGTTATAAAATTGAAAAGTTGTTCTGCTCTATTTTTTAATGAGATGCCTTTTCACAACTAGAGGATGGGTAAATCATCCCGGGTTTAACTAGACTGTACTCTACCTTCTGGCCAATTTTGCACTCTGGTACTCATCAAAATAATTTTACAAAATTAGCCATGTATAAAATTCAAAAGAAAAACTATTATTTTTAAAACATTATAAATGAATCCAGACAAAAGTGAAAGTGTTGAAATTTTTCTAGCTAGAATAAGAATTATCTCGAAAATTAAATACGAAAATTCCGTGACAATCTTCTGCTCGAGGATATGTAAAGGGTCTATCCTAGAGTAGATTCAGAAATACCAGTTTTTGACAAAATCTTGTTAAAACAATTTTCTGCATTTATCTGGACAAGATGGCCAGGGTATAAAATAAATGCACCATCTACTCTACTTCTAAAATTTGCTAAAATATCTCCCTTTGACTTTGTTGAAGTCACTCTTTTTCTAATTTATAATTTTCATAATTCAATAATTCTATGTCTTATTTGATATAACTTTTTATTTCTAGTGCTTATAATCTAATCTAAAGTTTTAATATATGTGTAGATTATAAACAAAAAGACGTGTAAGAAGAAGAAACATTTCTTACATTTCATAAGATGACTACGTGTTTCAATATAATAGTCACATACAGTTAAACATTTAATCAATAATTTTGTAAAAATATTAGT
>JAQFXN010003313.1:0-11135 GCA_034693365.1 Liacarus xylariae | reverse complement strand
TGTAGGCGTAGTGACCGAATGCTATGCGTCATAGTGTCTAATGCACTTTGTCTCACTCCTTCTATAACAAGTGACGAGCTCATTGCTAGCAGTAAAGTGAGAACAACTGAGAGCGATAGGGCAGTAATACATTCAATTTATCACAAAATCAAATGAAATAAGATAAATAAATAATCATGATTATTTATAATTTGAAATGTTCAATTATTTTATAAATAACAATATTAAATTTTTAAAATTTAATTTTAATTTAGTATGACTTAATTTAATTTTAAATTCAAATGTAATAGGCAACTAATTTAAAGCAGTGCATTGTTCCACGGGAAATTATGCCACGGGGAATCGTCGCACGGGGGATTGTCGCACGGGGGATTGTTGCACGGGGGATTGTCGTGGAAGCATTATTCAGTATATCTCATATTATTTAGAAAATGGTGATGTTTCAAGTGGATTTTACAGAATTGAAATTTCTTTTACGTTTGCGGAGTTCTTCCAACTTTACCATAATCAAATTTTATTAATTTGCCCTATAATTGATGAGTTCTGTTTAGTTAGGTTTGTCAACAGATTTGAAATCAATATTCATAAATACAATGAAATGAGTTGAAGTCAGGTCTAAATTAATTAGTTTAACTTTTGAATATATATTTCATTATAGATAAAAATATAGGGATAAAGATTAGTAATAAATAAGTACAACATATTTAGAGTGATATTTAAGTGATATCATTTTGAAGCATAGGAAAGGAAATACATCATCGGCTCCTTTTTTGGTTTGTTGGTCATGTGCAGTAATGTTCAAGAAAGCCCAATTCATCAATTTGTAGTCGTAATTTCTTAAACATCCCTTCATTTTGATTATAAAATGCAAACAAAATGCTATTTTTTAGCTCAGAGTAAAGGGACGTTCAAGTGATTACGACTACAAGTTGACGAATTGGGCATTCTTGAATATTACTTGTCATGAAAATATACAGAGGTCATTTTTATTATACACCATCTTGGTCATCTCTATATTATAAAATTGTATAAAAGTTCAAGTTACTATATTGTTTGACTTATATTTATTAATTACAATAATTCTATAAATATTTATTATTGATTCACAATATATTCAAGATCATAATTCAATATTTCCTCTTTCTATGTCTGACCTATTCTATAAGGTGTCTAGTTAGTGCCTATCGAAGCGGAGATTAAAATATTGTTGGTGAATATCAAATTCTTAGTTTCAGCCTTGATCATCTCTAATCTTTATGTTTCCAAACAAAGTAATTTAAGAAATTATATTGAGTTGAATCACGTTTTGCAAAATAAAAACGAAAAATAAATCAGGAACAGAATTACGAAATATGATATATAAGAAATTAATTTTGTGAAAAGAACTTCACAAATAATATTTGACAAATTAAGACCAAACGATGATTGTGTGTGTCGTAAATATTGTATTCTATACTTTATTTCAGAAGTGCCATAGAATGAACTTAATTAACGGATTGACAACAAAAATTGCAATAACACTGGGATTATATTACTGATCAGGAATTTTAATTAAAAATCAAACAGAAATGACCTACTTTTGGAATACCATAAGCTTGTAGATTACTTCATGCAGGGTAGTTTCTATTTAAAATATAAGATAGTAAAATGGAAGCCATAGGTAATTTAAAATATTAAGTTAGAATTAATTAATCTATTCTAGAATTTTTAAAAATTAAATAAGCAACAACTTGCAAATTTTAAAAATGTATCCTGAAAAATCTGCATGGATTTTTATTGCTAACAATTGATCCTTATGTAAATCATCAATTTAAAGATTAATCACAAACGCAAACAAATTTTTATAATAATTCAAAATTATTAAATACCACAAGAAATATACGAAAATTGAATCTTGAAATTCGAAAATCACCCAAAATATAGTATATGTGAAACGGCATCCTTTCAAAGGAAAAATAATTTTAATTTTATGTTTGTTATAAAAATCTATTTTAAAATATCAATGAAATATTATTCATATGTATAGTACTCACCAACAGATACCAAAAATCAAGACAATCAAAACCAATAGTAAAATACGCCGACGTTTTTTGAAGCAAAGCTGATTTCGTTGGTCTTCATTAATGACTGCACAGACGTTACCCAAAGAAGCGATAGTAAAGCCGATCCTTATGTACACAATCGCTGATATCACTAATGAATAGGTTATGAAAAAAGTATCTTTAAATAATTGAACCAAACATGTTATGCAAATAAATTCATTCAATTTAAGGGTTCATTAATCTTTGTTTTTATAGACAATAAGTTGAATGTCATTGATTTCAAAATTAAACATTTTAGAATTCCTTAAATGTTTTTTAGAGCTATAAAAACGAATATTCAATTAACGATTTTTTTCTAAAGTTTAAGAATTTTTCAAATATATTATTTGAGAACTACAATACTTATTTGATTACATCAACTGAATAGGAATTTCTTAATATACGCATTGATTAATGAGAGGAATAATTCAAATGTTAAGAGCAGTGATAACACAGGGATATTTAATTAATAACCAAAATATCTTTAGTGAAAATCTATTGGAGAATTCCTAAGTAGACCTTAAATATTTGGGAAATCATTTGATTTTTTCCTTTATTTAGATCTCAACTAGAGTACCTAATGTTTCTGTTTTTTCCTGTCCTGTGCTGTTACTGTATAAGAATTGTGCAGGAACAAAAACGTATATTTATCAGAATTATCAGGACCGGATTCATCGATAAATAAAAGTCTTTTAAAATTTCAATTTTTTAAAACTTTTAATAAATTTAATATACGATAATTTGTAAACAATAAAGTCACGTTTAGTATACAATATGTGACAGAGCAGAACAGGACAGAGCAGGAATCAGTTCTAGTCACCTTAGGTACTCTATACTCTAATCCAAACCTTATTCTTGAAATTTTTATAAAAGTTTAAATGTCCATCTTTGTAGAATGAGCTTGCTACTTTTTTATAAACCGAAAAATTACACGTAATTTCCACTAACAATAAGCAATAAAACAAAACAAAAATTTATACCACCTGTATATTACAGAAAAAGAAGAGAACAGTACTTATTTTTAATGGAATTTTTATCAAACAAAATATAATATTTATTCATTAATATTTAAAATGTTCTATTCTCATGTGGAATTTTTCTTTATATTTTTTTCAAATCTGATTTATTTTTTTTAAGCTTTTCAAGAATTTTGTTATTATAGAACTTATTGTTTTAATTCTTCATAATTTTTTCATTTCTAAAAAATGTTTTGAAAGTTTTAATCTACATAATTCATCAAATGGCACAGACAAGTTAGTTTTTTTAATGATTAGATCATAACGAATTGTTTTATTGTATTCAGAGTACAGCATATAAATGATTCCATGTCTGAACCTTACTATTAATATAAGAATGTGTTAATCTTTTTCAGTTTTCATATTTGATATCTTATTTTTAAAGGAACACACTATGAATCAACTTTACAACAAACATTAGACTAAACTAATTAATTAGATCTTTATTAGATCTAACTAAATAATTATATTTTATCAATTTATAAATGTTGTGAAATGAATAGTTATGATTTGGTATATTTATAGTTTAATTGCAAACCAATATAAAATTTGGACATTTGGAAATTTGAATGTGGACTACCTCTGTACCCTGTTGATACTATCCATATGTACTCCAAATTTTCTAGGCTTAAACTTAAATAAAATTATTCAACTGGAATTATTATATGCAAAATCAAGATTAAGGATTCAAAATCTATTAAAAGGTTCAAGATTATTATTTAAGTTTAAACCAAATAAATGAATATTAATTTTGGTGAACGTATAAAAAGGTTTCAGGCGTATTCCACATTTAAATTTCCAAAACTTTATGTATAATATACAGAGTATTAATTTAATTACTATATTATCATTTGTTGTGCAATTAAATAATAAATATATCAAATTATAACCACATTTTACATCATTTATAAACTGAGAAAATATAATTATTATTCTTTGTTTAGATTATTAATTAGCAATTACTAAGTAATTGTTATTATAATAAGAATATTATTATAATATATTATTATAAGAGTAATAATTAGTTTAGTCTAATGTTTGTTATAAAGTTTATTCACATTGTGTTTAACAGATAATTTGACTAAAAAGATATATCAAATATGAAAATTGATTAATAAAATCTCACAGTAAGGCTCAGACACGGAAATAATCAACTGTGTGTACATATACTCTATTATTGTAAATAATTTAATTGAGTCGTAACTAAGTTAATAAATAATAGATTTAATTCAGTCTGCATTAGAGTGCGAAATTGTCTTGAAATCTTGATTCATTCCCTTCCCTTCAACTTTATTTTTCATCCATTCCCTTCCCATTCCCTTCAGATATGTTTTATATCCATTCCCTTCCCACTCCCGCCATTCCCTCGCGTGAGTGAGAAGGGAATGGAAAAGGAAGGGATTAGGGATTCCCATTTCGCATTCTAGTCTTCAGTACACAACAGGAAGTCTATGTTTAAGCATTAAATTATATTAGAATAAAATACAAACTTAACTAGTATTGCAATTTATTTCTCTTTTATATTTTAAAATACAAATCTCATTTGAATCCCACACGAATTCTTACTCTAATATAATATCAAAATAGTGGAGAAACTAAACTAAAATAATCGGTAAATTGCAAATTGAATGACTGACTCCATTATCTATAATTTAAATTAAGAATTATTGTCTTCTTTAAGATTAAAGTAATATAAACTTTTTGAAACACTAAGCAAAATATAATTGGTTTAAAACTAAATTTAATTTTTTTTTGTATTGAATTTCTTCCTCTTCTTCAGCATTACGTGAAGAGCTTTTAGGCTCTATTGTTAACTATGAGTACATAAAGAAAGAGATAATTTATTGAATGAGAAATTCTAGTTTACAAATTTCAGCATATATTCAATTGGGAGTAAAAATGAGAGATTATTTTCAAAATTATGTTTTTATATAATGAAAACTTTTAACCTATAAATTCTTTTCAAAATAACCAAATTGTAGTCTTGACTAGAATTTATTCCAAACAATGGCATAGCTTTTGATAGGCTTTTAGTAGATGTTGACTGAAATGGTGTGCATTATAAGACAGTAATAATTGATAATAAATGGGATCCAAAAGTGTAGACATGGTTTTGTCGGTCAACAACTATTTGATCAAATGTAATTGCATTTCAAGTGATCAGTACTAACCAGACAAAGATCAGGCACCAAAAGCCTTGGATCGAATGTATTTATAGTTTATGTTATGCAAAAACCCAAAATAAAACACCAGAGGCCCAAACCCAGGTTAAAAGCATACCGTTTTGAGCCTACGCTCATCACTAATTTCAAGCATGCAAAATATACTGTAAAGGTTTTGAATAAATTGATATTTTAAACTATTATATAACTCTTTTAAATTTAAAGATCGATAAAAATGATATTTTAACGAATGTGTTGCCTAATTATTTAGAATCACATGAGAAAATAACTTATTCAACGGATACATTTTAATTTTATTCGTAATTTTAAAACAAATTAGTAACGTGTCTTATCTAACACATTCACAATATCTGCCAAAGTGTTATCCCTGGTTAAATCTCTTTTATCTGCCATTTCGAAGAGAATATACTGTAGATTCGTACTCAATGTAGTTAAAAAGAAAACCCGAATATATAAACTAGAGGTCAAAACCGATCGGTTCAATGGCTCTAAAATGTCGGATCGGACGTACCTTAAATACTAGTCCGAATTTGGCCCAATGTCAAATATGTACATGCCATGCGCTGTATTTTAATAAAGAAGTTTAAAGCTTAAAATAAATTATTAGAAAAGTATACTATTTCACTGTCATTATTGGTATACCTGACAGAAGGTCTAATTTGATTCAAATAAGTGGCAAAATGTTGTTATTATTTCTAATTTAATTTAATGTAATTTTGAATTTAAGCAAACAATTTTAATTTAATTAACATATATATCAATTTCGGGCCATAATTTTGGACCGGGCCCTATATTTTTGAGTTCTGACCCGATGGTCAATTCGGACTGTTTTGGACCTCAAATCTAAGCCAATCAATACAAATCAATAATAATAGTCTAGTATAGAATTGTTAGAAATATAGTAATAAGACAAATAAGAGCAAATAAGTTATCTTTGTAATAATTTGGATTCAGGAAATAAATACTTAATTATAAAATGAAAAAATTTGGTCAGATAAAATATATGAGAAAAATAGTGTCGAAAGTGCTATTTTGAATCACTAAATATTTTTCTAGGAGATATACGCTGTATATTATACGGCACTATATATGATACAGTGTGCAATGGTTTCAATTTATGGCTAAAGTGGCTAATATAAACACTCCATCTGCTGTCATTCAAAAAAAGCTTAAACACTTGCTCACAATAATTTTTTTACATATATTCCGTTACAAACAATAACGGAGAGTGAGCTGAGATGACTATCATTTAATACAATATTTTGAGATTAAAAAAAATGTTTTTTAAGTAATAGTTTTTAGGATTAGTAAATTTTTTATTAATTTATATAGAAGGTATAACTTCGTAACTTTAGTTTAATTTGGGGAAAATCAGGGGGCATTTTGATACCATTGTTATGCAGTATATGTTTAGATTTATCTTTTGTTAGATGTACAAATGTAATTGATATATCGTTTTTCACATTGTCGAATAAATGAATTGGTTATAGAGACATGATTAAGACCACAATAAGAGATTTTAGAATTGTCTCGATTTATGAAACAAAACATTCTTACAATTGTGTTCATCAAAGACTAACCAATCTGTTAGAGTAGAGCTACAGTAGTTCAGGAAAACATTAATATAAGTTCATATAAAGAGTTTATGGACTAAATAAGCTTTTATTCGGTGATAAAGTGAAACAATCGATTTAACTATTTTTATTGCCATTAAATTGTAGTTATGATCAGTAAAATGACTTCAGTCTCAGGTTCTGATACAAAATACAATTATTTACAGATTGTAATCACAGATAGGTTTGATTTAAGTACACGAATGAGTGAATGAGGAATCTATTGATATAAATAAGCGGACAATCATTAAAACCGTATAAAAGTTAGTGAACTCGGGATAATAGTTACTGAGAACCTGATTATTACGGGACTAACTATATCAGAGCATAAGTTACGGGTGAAACGATTATTTTTCACGAAATCTAATACTTTTGTAAAACTAATATCAATGCATTAGAGGTCAACTATATTTGTTCGTAAACATCATTCATAACACAAGAAACAAAAAAAAAGCATTTTCTAGAACTCATTTATTTTCATATACACTGAAGTGTTAGAAGACATCCTCTTTTGATATGAAATAAATATTTTCCTTTTATTTATAACATCAAAGAGTTTTTGTTTTTTATATTAAACTTTTATTGAAAGTTATTATATGTAAAATAATATCAGTCAATAAGACTTTTAGATATCAAATAAAAATTTAATTGAAATTCCAGACAAAGACATACTTAATGGTAAAAGATATTGTGTTAGAAATGTAATGATTGTTATCCAGAGTTGAATATTAGGCAAGAATTCTGGCGAAACAGTTCTACATCTTCTCAATTCAATATTGTTTGATGTTTTTATAGTAAGGACTTGATTGAAGACTGTGTGCGGCAGAGAATGAATGGCAGCGAAGATCCAAATTAATGAGATGACCACTACTAGTTTAGAACAGAGACCTCCAACAGCTCTGTTCCTGTGGTGATATTTGGCCTGATATATAGACCGATATCTGTTTATAGCTATGATCAACATTGTGAACGCCGAGACATAGACACAACAGGCCTGAATGAAGGGCACAATTATGCAGAATAGTTGACCAAATATCCAATCAGTGAGTAGTATATCGACTACAGTGAACGGGATATTGAATATTGTCATCAGTATATCAGAGAGGGCTAAGTTGGCTATCAATAGATTGGTTGAGTTATGGGGTGTTTTCGTCCAAATTGTTTTGCAAACAAGAATATTCCCGCACAGGGAGACGATCACTATTAGGGAATAACTGAATGTTATAATCAAATTCCTGACTATCAATTCCGATAATAGATTAGTCGTTTGTGTGCTATTTGTGTCCATCTCTGACATCCCGACAGATTGATTGAGGACTTTATCACTAATATATGTTAGACTACTGTCCATTATTTTAATTCTAATTTTGGTTATATTTAATAAATATTAATAAATGTCTTATTCATGAAAAAAGCCGACTGTGGATAAAGTAGTTGAAAGTTATTACTTGTGCCGTTTGATTGATTGGATGTTTATATTAATGCAGTTTCTCGATAATATTCATTTAATTAATTGCTTCTTAAAAATCGCTTTAGATTTTTGAAATATAATTAGTATTTCTTTTATAGCAATTTATTTCTTCCAACTTTCATACGTGTGTTTCTGTCCTAAGAGAACAATTATAATAGAAAAAGAGAAGTGTCAGCGCATTAAAGAAATATATTTTCAAAAAAATTTATTCAATGGAAAGGAAAAAAATATTAAATTATAAAAAAGTGATTCACAATAGAGAAAATATTTTCAATTTTTCATTCACTCCATTGAGTTTCAATACGAAAGAAAAGGTTAGACTCAATAATAAATTACTATCTTATTGTATGTCTTGACTGTAGTTTTATTCAAATATTTCACCATTTTTTTACTTGACATCAGACATCAGAATCTTTTTTTGCAATTTAAGCATCAATTCGAGTGGGGATTAGAGAAGGGCTGAACTATAAACTGCAAGAATATGTTATACATAGACATGAGTTTCATAAATCATTTTGAGATTTAAAGTGTCAATTGCTTTGTACAAGTCGTCAATGTGTTTTTGAAAAAGGAGAAATATAGTAAAAATTAGATATTGATTCCAACACTTTTTTAGACTAAATGCACAGTTAGTTTCGCCAATTTTATTCAATACATATGAATCAAACATAGATTTATTTTTTCAAGTTATATCAATCTTCAGAATAAGCACATCTGAATTAAAGTCAGAGAATATTCTGTGAATAACCTTATGTTTATAAACGACTTTCGTATAGAATAAAGTGTTTGCAGTTTTTCTTCGATCGAATAAATTATTTTGGTTTCAAATTATATAAAATTGAAATTTACTTTTCTTTTGTTGTTTATTGTATTTATTATTGATATTTTCTAAATTTACTTTTGAAAATGAAATCGAAATCTATTTTAAACACGCGATCGTTGTTTAGTAAAATGATTTTCTATATTAGAATATTTCAATGTTTTGTGTGCTTTAGTTCTCTATTGTTTCTTTTGTTATACAGTATTAAAAAAAACTCAAATATCAAGAGACGAACAATTTCTTTATCGTTGATTTTGCAACGGATAAGCAAAATCTGTCAACTCATGGGCAAAGAGTTTAGTACTCTTCCAAAAAACAGAGGATTTCTTAGAATTAATCGGATTTAGTAAAAAACGAAAGAAAATCCAAAACATATCTGAACAAGTCACTTTTTCTTATAGTTCCAGGGATTCCTAATGTAAAATTGCCAGGAGCATACATACATTCTACGATTGTCGCAGGGGTCCAGCGAAAGGTAGTGAATCATTATTATTGTGATTTTTCATGGAAGAGGTCAGGTAGAGGAAGGGTAATAGAATTGCGAGTTTGACTATTTGTTACAGAATATTCTATCTTTTGAGAAGGACACTATTTCTCTAAAATCTCGTGGGAGTGGTATCCTTTTCAGGAGGTCACTATTTTATCAAGAGGTACTCAGGTCTGTACTCCTCTCTTGGAAATCCCCGTATGGTTGACAAACCGTTATTTCTACACTAATGTAACTCAATATATCGCATCTGTTTTTCTGATTGTATCAAAGCAGTCAGAATTGCCAACCCCTGAGGCATAACTTTGTGGAATATAAAAATGTGGAAATTGTTTTTTCTTCGGATTATGTAAAGTTAAATTATAATAAAATTAGTTCCAAAGCTTTAATTTGTTGTTGAATTTTTATTATTTTGTTTTTTATTTGCAATTCAAAAGAAGCAATTAATTAACAGCAGGAATAAGGGCACGACATTTGAATTGTTGGACTATTTCATACAGAATTATATCTAAATTAGAAACCTAAACGTGCAAACAGTATTAAATTCAATTTACTCTTTTACTCTAAAATTTATGAGTAGAGTTCGGGAAATATCAGTCTATTAAATTGCATTATTGCTCGCTCAATTTTATAAGAATAAAAAGTGTGCAAGAATTGATGAACAGTTAACATATTTTATTGCAAAGTATTTGAGAAAATAACTACAAAAGTAATCAAAAGTACAAATAAAAATTATTCTTCAATTAAATCTTTATTGTATGTCTACTTTTTCTGTAAAATTTAACCTCTTCTCAGTTAAATTTAGTCTGCATTTAGAGAAACTTCGCTCCACAACACGGGAAGTAATTTGTGGGTTAAACTTATAACATTTACATTATTCTTCTAAACTTAACTTAAAAATCAATTCTTCTATCGTTCAAGATCATCAAATAGTTCAGACATTTGCTATATTTGTTAAAATCCATTGGTTTTATTTAAAATATTTAAAAATAACTGATCCGAATTCTCTAATATAATTCTATAATTTAATTGAAACAAACTTTACCTTAGGTAAATTTACAATTTATTGAATTTTATTAAATTTTTTATTGGAATTCTAAAAGTGTGTTAAATACACATCACTTTCCTAAAGACTTTCATAATGAGTTAGTTTCATTAGAAAATTATCTTCTCGCACACTTTCCATAGTTATAAACTTGAACGAGCAATAATGAAATTATTTATAGGCTGATTTTTCCCGGCCTCTACTTATTAGTAAAGTCCAGATTTTTAGACTCTAAAAAATAGAATTGTTGCTCGTGGTCAGTTTTAACAATTAATATAAATAAATAGTTTTGATTCAGATATACACACTGCTGTCGGTCATTGGTGTATAAAACACCTGACTACATGCATTAATGCACAGGGTACAAAATTTTGTATTAAAATCGTACAAATGTTGTTCAGCTCATTTTAGTGACGGAT
>JAQFXN010003312.1:0-11136 GCA_034693365.1 Liacarus xylariae | reverse complement strand
CTCTCTTCTCTCTCTCCTCTCTCGCCTTCACTCTCACATTGAATGTCTATTCTCTTTCTCTGTGTTTGAAAATAGAAACTTCTTAATTAGATTAAGAGCACCGGCAATATTCAAAACCAGATTTTTGCAATCATTTCTTCTATTCGTTTCGTAAGTTATCATTAAATATGCCGAGAAGGACAGGCAGGGGGAGAATGGACGGAACCGGAGATTTAAAAGAGCGCCTGAAACTCGAAAAAATAGATTTTCTCCACAATTCAAGTATACCTTTTGTGGCCAGTTATGAGTGACTGCACTCATAAACGTATTTTTTGTTAAATATATTTTTCTCTAATATTTTGAAATTTTTCATTTCACACAAAGAATATAAGTCTCTCTTCTGACTCTGATTTTTACATTTATTTCTCTCTTTCCTCTCCTCTCCTTCTGTTCCTTCGTTTCACTCACTCGAGTCACTCATTCTCTTGTATTTATTGTGTTATTCTCTCTCTCTCTTTCTCTCACTCATCCAATTGCATCCCTCTCCTCATACCTGTGCGCCCCAATCCCAAAAAATGATTGCCTCTGATTACTAGTGTGAGCTGAACTGGAAGGTGATTAAAAACACATTACTGGAAGCTTTAAAAACTCGAATAAGTTATATATATATTCCGTATATACGACTCATTGCCTATGAATATGCAGTTTTGGACCCAAAATAATATTTTTCTCTATTTTTCTCTTCTCTGTCTCTGTCCTGAAGTCGAAAGTCTAAAAATGTCTAAAAAACTTGTAATTCAGTTCTTTATTACTGTCAATATTTGTCCAGACATTTAATCTTAACATATACTGTAGTATACGTTGAGTGCACACAGATTTATAGCCCATAAGCGCCTGCACTCGAATGGAGCAAACAGTCCGCTCGCGAACACAACACAAATCCCTAATAATATAACTCCAGTAGAAATCGGCTCTCAATTGAGTTCAAAAATAGTTTCGTAAATATTTGGGCAAACGGTCTGCCAAAAAGTGGTTGTGTTGTCCCCCCTATCCCGTAGTAATAGTAGTAGTGGTGGCACAGGTAGGCCAACCCCTCTGTTCGATGGGTGAACTCAACCAAACCTGTTGTGCCGAGAGTTGGAATGTTGAGAACGCTTTTGCTTCTTCTTCTGGCTTTGCTCTCCTGTTTTGTTGTACTCCAACTCCAACTATGTTTTGTGTTCACCACTTCTTCTCCGAGTGTTTGAGTTTATGTTTGAAAATATATAATAATTAAACTTATTTTTCTGGTCTGTGTTTCCGATCACTTCACAGCACAAGAAAAGATGATTTTTAAGGAAAACTTATTAAAACTTTAGTGCAGACGACCAACACTGTTGTGTTGAACACCACAGACAGTTGACCTGTGCTTATGACCATTAATTGGATTATATATTATTGATTTGTGTGCCTTTGGATTAGGATTATATACAAAGCCACACAACTATAAGCTCAAATGGAACCGTCAACGTCAGGGGTAAGGATTTTGGGCATTCGGGCATAGGATCAAATATTGAGCTTTATATATCCACTATATATGGGCTATACAATATATGGGCTTGGTCTATTTATAACTTTAAATAGAGTAGAAATTTTTGAAACTGAAATATTAAGTAATGGCAAAATATTTTGATAACTTTTTTTGCGCTTCTTTGCCTTCAATTGAATAGTGGTTTTTGAGAAATATTAAAATTCAATAATTTTATGCTAAAAAGTTTCAAATATTTTTCTTTATAGTTTGTAAAGAAATTTAATCTTAAAATTGTTTTGATTTTTGTTTCTTCGATGACAAAAGTGTTTGAAACGATATTCGGAAGCGTTGGCAGCGTTCGCATCGGGTTTAGCACAAGACAACAAATCAGTGCAATTACTGTCCGGTTTTGTTGAGACAGCCATGAAGTCTCCACTTCGGGCCTCATTGGAGCCGATATACCGGCAATTGCAGGCCATGAACTTCGATAAGTCGCCATTTGTGATAACCTCTGTTGTTGGCCAAGAACTACTGGCCGCCGGTCATTACGCGGCGGCAGTGGTAGTGCTGGAGTCGTCGCTAAAGATTGGTTCGTGTTCTCTGAAATTAAGAGGTTCTGTCTTCTCAGCACTGAGTAGTGCCTATTGGGCTCTAAATAATTTAGACAAAGCGATCAGTTATATGCAACAAGACCTCCAGGTAATCAACACCAATGCTAATTATTATTATTATTTGCAAAAATTCTTTTATCTGTTCTCTGCCTGTGCTTTGAATTTATCTTCTTTTCTTTTATTTTATTACTTTTCATATATTTATTGCATTTTTAGAATTTTTCAAATGTTTTTCAAGAGAATATTTCATATTTTTTTTATTCAATTCTCTTGTATTGAAATTTAATTTGCTTTTTGTGTTCAAAAAGACAAAGCAATGAAATATCGGTTTTGAAAACCTCATAAATATTAAGTAACAAAAGTATTATTTCTTTTTTAAAACTTCTTCTATGAGTTTATTTAATTTTGAATTAATTAAAGTATTATTTTTTTGTCGATTGTTTGACTTATTTATTGGTAAATTTGTTTTCTTCAGTCATTCATTTATCTGATTAGTGGCCAAACTTTTAAAACAAATTATCATAAATTCCACAGAAATAAGTGTCTATTCTTTAAAAAAAAACACACTTAATGTGAACATTATTTTATTGGAAAAGTTTTTGTACATATTTTTGAATTTCATTTAATCGTCAAAATCCATATGTTATTCATTTTGCAAAAAAAAAATAAAAACTTTATTCGCTATAATCTATTTATGGGTGCATTAGTCCTATCGCTCGGGAATTTTGTTTTGTTTAATACCAGAAGTAGTAGAAGAAGAAGAAGAAGAAAACAAAATAACAAATTCTTATTGATATACTATTGGCTAAAAATTTCAATTTTATCTTATTTTAAAATTAATAAGAAAAAAATAGAATCGAAAAATTTAAAATAAAACAAATTATAATTTCAGACTCAGAATCGTAAATGCATTCAACAAATTATTCTTAAATGTTTAGCTTTTTTTTAAATAGGATTTTGCGTAAAAATAATTTCACTAAAACAGAAAATAATAAATAGTAAAAAAAAAGATTCAATTTATAAAAGAAACAAAAAAGAAATCATTGATTTAGTTGTGCCGTCAGATTAAGCTAAATAAGAAGAAGAAGAAGTGGTGCACAAGAAAAATGTGTTATTTATTGTAAACATAGATTTATTACTCGGGAATTAATAGTTCTTAAATATGATGATTTTTATTAAAATTTTTACTCCTTTTTAATCCGTTTACACACTACTACTCTCCCAGCCCTCTCTCTCTCTCTCTCTCTCTCTCTCTCTCTCTCTCTCTCTCTCTCTCCCTCTCCCCTCTCACTCATTCTCAGTCAGAAATCGGTAGTAAATATAAGAAAAATAAATAAAATTGAAGACAACGGCGATAGAGAAGTGAAGAAAGAAGTGCACTTGAATTCTGGCCTTTTTTGTGAGAAATCAGGAAATTCAAGTGAATGGGAGGGGGGGGAGTATTTCTATAATATATCGATTCATTAACCAAGGAATATAGTATATCGTATTGCATAACAAAAAGTTTGGGCCTTTCTTCGTTAGTGTGTATGTGTTTGGCCCTTCAGTTCCATGAATTGAGCATTTATTTTATTCTTGGCATATTTATAATTATTAAAGTGAATATTCGCATAAATTTTCTCATTTAAAAAGTGTTTTATTTTTTCCTGAATTTTGTTTATATTATACAAAGAATTTATTTTATTTTTTTGCTTTTGTTTCCGAAAACAAATAGATTTTTATTTTTTAATTATTCACTGATATTAACAAATGTTTATACTTTATATAAAGATATAAAAGCCCAGAAATATTTTAGGAATATTTTCATTTCATTTAATTGTTGTTAATAAATATTTTTTGGTATAACTTCTTCAAGGTTTAAATGATTTATTTAACACAATTATTATTGTTATTATTACTTGTTTTTTGTTCTTAAATTATAACTTTAATAGACATAAAATATATCATTTTATTTAACATTAAAATAAAGAATTTGTTGTGTATTAAAGAATATTTAGATTGCAATGAAAATTGTTTCTCTTTTTTACATTACATTCTTTTCATTATTGAATTTATGAAATTCTTGGGGATCTCTCTCTCTCTCTCTCTCTCTCTCTCCTCTCTCCTCTCCTCTCTCCTCTCCTCTCTCCTCTCCTCTCCTCTCCCGCTATCTCTTCCTCTTCAATCTTATCTCTTATTTAAAGCTTTAATGAATCAGAAATGCTTTTATGTTATGTAATATTTGACGATAAGACTTGTGTTATATCTTTCATAACCAAACATCTTATGGAAGGAAAATTTTGATTTTATTTCATAGACTCTCTATATAATAGTATGTATAGAAAGATTCAAACAAAATGTTTTTTAAATCTTATTATATTATAGAAAAGCCTGAGTTTTATGTCAAACGTAATGAAAAAAATGATGAATTTGTTTGGAAATTATATTATTATTACTTAAATTGACTTTTAAATCAAATTAAATTCGTTTTTTTCGAGTCTATTGAAATATTTTATCTTAATATCGAATAATTATATATTTAAAGTTATTTTTGGGTAAATAATCAATTCATAGTATATGTTCGCTAATTATTCATATACTGATCAATCATTTAATCATGTTTTTCATCAGAATTTCCAGAATAAGATTCAAAATATAAAATTATATTCAACACAAAAACCAATTCATTTCTTAAGCTCTGTTTTTATAATTTTAGATTATTGTGTATAATAATAATAGGGGGGAGGGTTTGACAAATATATGAATATAAGGTAATGCCCCTGACTATTTTAGAAGAATAAATATACTTTGGGCAGAGTTTTAATTAAAAAATCGCTCAAAAACCTCAGAAACTAATCAGGAAATAACCACTTCTTCTAATTATCCGTTCCTTCGATCCTAGAATCTCAGACTTGACCACAGACTAAGAACGGAGTGGAAAAGTAATTGTCTTTTAGGAGATTTTCATTTATTTAAAATTCACTCAATTTATTTCTATAATATTCTTTTGATTCTATAATATATTAAATCTTTAAATAAATTTTAATTATTTGTTTTATCTTTTTTTGTATTTGCTTTTTATCCATAACTCATAAAATTTCAGCCAAACTGTGATTTATATTTGTTTTGGCGAATAATTATTAAAAAATAAATAAATATAAAAAGTTATAAATTGTATAAAACCTAACGAAATGACAAATCAATGAATGTTTGATTGTATTTCATGTCAAAAGGTGTCGAAATCATTGGGCGACAGTTTGGGTGAGTGTAGAGCACATGGAAACCTTGGGTCGGCGTATTTCGCCAAGTGCAACTACAAGGAAGCCCTGGCGTCACATCGATATCAATTAGTTTTGGCCATGAAATGCAAACACACACTGCAGGCGGCACTGGCACTCACCTCATTAGGTCACGTGTACTCAGCTATAGGGGACATAAACAACGCATTGGCCAGTCATAAGCAGTGCCTAAAGCTGGTCCGACAAATCGGTGACCCCTTGGCTGAGGCGCGTGAGATCGGGAATGTGGGCGCCGTATATCTGGCGTCCGGTGACTTCGAGAAGGCATTGGAGTGTCATTTAGAACACGTGAAGTTAGCGAAACTGTTGGGCAATAAGGCTGAAGAGGCGCGCGCCTACTCTAATCTCGGTTAGACTCGCACTTATATACCCTACAGCCCTGTGCTGTCCATAACTGACCCCCCGCTCAGTTCAACTAACAATAATATCGTACATAAAAACACTTAACAACAAAATTCTGTTTCTCTTTCTCTGCGTTCGCATAAACTCTATTATAGGCTCTGCCCATCACTACCGGCGCAACTATGAACAGGCCATACACTTTCACGAACAGGTGCTGAGGATATCGCAAGAGATTGGCGAACGTACGATAGAAGCCAAGGCGTACGCGGGTTTGGGTCACGCGGCCCGATGTATGGGTGACCTCTTGCAGGCCAAGCGCTGGCACGAGAGACAGCTTGATATAGGACTGGCAACCAAAGACAGATTGGTGGAGGGGCACGCCTGCTCTAATCTGGGCATTATTTACCAACTATTAGGTAATTAACAAATTTTTTATACTTTACATTAAACCCTAAATTAAAACACTGTTTTTCTTAAACGCAATTTTAAAATATGTTCTTCTTTTTGAACTCAATTTGTTAACTAATTTATTGATGTTTTTTAGTTTTTTCTTTCGGAAACTTTCCAAAACCTCTCTTCAAAAATCTAACCGTTTTTTCTAATTTTCATTTTTTCGAAGCAATTATTTAATTATTTCCGCTGATTATGTTAATGAACAGTGCATTTAGTCGAGGGTTTGCACTCTGTATTAACCAATAATTCATTTTATATTTTTTAATTTCTCGGTTCTGACACACAATCAAAGTGAACAAAACACTCACAAATCATTTCTTTTTGTATCAGTGAATAGATGAACAGAATATTTATTATTATACAGGGATGTGCAGAGGTGGGTCCAGCCTGGAATACCCCCTCCCCCCTGGCAAAATTAGTGGTTAACATTACGTCTATGGACAGATACCCCTAAACTTTAAGCAAAAAATGGGAGAAAAACCCAAAAAATGGGAGAAACGCCGAAACATCCCCCTTCACATTTTAAAGTCTGCACATCTCTGTTATTTTATTATATGTTTTATTAGACAGTATTATATGTTTGGCCAAAATTAAGATGTCATTTGACTTATAGTCCACTTAGAAATTATAATTTTTGAAATATATGTTTAGTTATTATCGTTGTATTAAAATTATTTTATTATAATTTTTAAGAATCTTTAATTTGTATATTATTTTTCTCATCCGTTCCCCTCTTCCCTCCAATTCTCTAATAAAAGCGAATGAATTATTGAATAATTTCTACTCTCCTTTATATTAAGAAATTAGTCTGTCTTTTCATATCATTCGCACTAATTATGTTGTGATGTGTGCACCGAATACACAGTGTTTTAAATTTATTTTAATTTTTTATTATTTTTTTTCTTCTGCTTCTGATTAACTGATGTATAATTGAATTTTTCAAAGAACTCTTTCATCCATTGTCTCACTATTTTATTATCTGATTTAAGAAGTGCTTTATTTTTGTTGTTCAGTCGAATATATAATTCACTTTGAGCTGATTAGAGGAGAACTGTTCTAATGAGCAGAAACAACAACAAAAACAGTGCAATAAGTCTTTGAAAATGTATTTCAAGTCCAAGAATTTTAACAAAACTCTCTTTCAAACTAAAACTTTGTTTTGTTCTTGACTTTCACTCGGATTATAAACGACTGCATAATATAATACAAATTAATTTTTTGTTTTATTTATTATTTCTTATTCTTGTTTTTTCTCCAATGCCTTCCGAAAAGCATTATTTAAAGAATAAACTTATTTTTCTCCGACCTCTGGTTATCTCAATTTACAAATCTGTCTAAATATTCCATGTCTTTCCAAATTGACCAGATCATTATTCAAAGTCAATTCAATTTCTCCCTTTCCTCAGAGATGCCCAGGGGTTTTAAGGGCGGCTTATCTTTTCGTTGAGATATAAAATTATTATCAGGTGCTTTTCATGTAGTTTTAGAAATTCATGCAATTTTAACACGGTATTATTAAAAGAGTTTCAAATTCCTATGGGGTGAAAATTTATATAATTTTATGGAAGATTAATCGCAAGAGCAGAGGTAGCCAGACTCGGCCGAGTCAGGGGGTATAGAAGGGATATTTTTCCAAAATTTTGCCAGGGGAAGGGGTATTTTGCAAAATCTCGCATTCAGGGGGTATTTAGGCTATATCCCTACCCCTGCGCAAGAGGGTTTCAACATTGCCGTATATGATCTCCTGAAATTTTCTGAAAAAGACCATGACACCATTATTTCAATGATTTCTTAACGAATTGTGCTCTTGCCCTCTAAACCCTTAAGCATCTCTGTTTCTCCACTGTTATACATATCTCCTCTCTTTCTCTTTAATAATAGACCGAAGAATTCAAAATATGAAAAAAAAATTTTGTTATTCATTTTGTAAATCAGGCGAAATCGCATGTCTTTATGTCTTTATTCAATTCGATCTATAATTCATTCAAATGACACAAGAAATGAGCAAAAAATAAGTGATAAGAATAAATAGTTTTGAAAATAAAATACTTAACAGTAAGACATCATAGGGTGAAAAGGAGTAGGGAATATAGGAGACTATGAATAATGAATGAATTTATAAAATGAATTGTCATAACTCTGTCGGACCGGCAAACCGACTGTTTGTCTATGAAAATGTTCAGTTCCAACACATATACTGGTAATTAAATGCAAATTAAGGAATCAAATTCGCGCCAATGCTTTGAATAATTATTCATTTAATTAGCGAATTGAATGACTTATTCAATAATATATTTTGCATTAATAGTCAATCTCTGAGTGAATTAACAGTAGATTTCAATTCATTAGCGAATCATTTATTATATTTTATTTTTCATTATTTTTGTTTATAATTTATTTAAATTGAATTGTCATTAATTAAAATGTGCTTAACATAAAAATAGGTGACTTTGACGGTGCACTTAAGCTCCATTGGTCGCACCTGACTATATCCAAGCAATTAAATGACTCGTCAGGTATGGGTCGCGCGTACGGCAATATCGGCAACGCTTACTCATCGCTGAAACAATACGAGGAAGCGATCAAATACCACAAATTGGAACTACAGATATCCAAAGAAGTTATGGATCGGAGCGCAGAGGCTTCGACCCACGGAAATCTGGCAGTGGCTTATCAGGCATTGGGAATGTTCGAAATGGCTTTAACTCATTACCATTTGCACCTGAATGTGGCCAAAGAGATGAAGAACGCCAACAGTGAAGCACATGCTCTTTGCAATATAGGTATGCGCTTTACCCTTACATACACTCTCGGCCTAACACAAACACTTTAATTATATACTCTTTCAAAACCTTCTACTTATTTCACAAATTTATTCACTTTTTCTCACAACAAATCTCTCTTTCTCTTCCTTCCCTCTCCTCTTCTATTAAATTATTGAACAGTTCTTCTATATATTGCTTAAATCATAGATTAGAAGACAAAATATTTAATATTTTTATAAAAAGCAATTTTTCATTTATTCAAAATAAGGTAATTATCATTCATCCCGTCATGAATTCGAAAAAGCGATTCAATACTACGAACAGTATTTTGAATTAACGCGAAGTATTGGTGATATTGAAGGCGAGGCCAAGGCCTGTCATTTCTTAGGTTATGCTAACTATTGTCTACAATCCTATGACAAAGCAATCGAATACTATAATAGAGATCTAAGTCTATCCAAAGAGATTCAGGACCGGATCAATATGGGTCGGGCCTATTGTAATCTAGGTATACATACATTTATACAGTATATATTTAATCATTGATTTCATGTAATTTAATGCCAATTTTAATAGGTTTAGCACATCTAGCACTGGGCAACTTTGCAGAAGCACTCGACTGTCAGAAGTATTACCTGTGCACCAGTCAGGGCAACGCAGCCAATAAACTACGGGCGCTGTCCAACATCGGGGATGTATTGACACGAATGAAAAAATTCAATGAAGCGATGAAAATGTTTGAAAAACAATTATCGATCGCCCGTTCATTAGGAGATGTGATCAATGAAGCGAACGCTTTTGCATCGCTTGGAAATTGTCAGAGATATGCAGATAATTATGAAAAGGCTATACTTTACTATAAGCAAGAATTAATGTTCAGACAGACCGCTTACGACCTTCAGGGAGAGGTCAACGCTTTGGGTAAACTTTATTTTTTTATTATTACTTTTGTTTAGTTATATTTCATTGTCATAGATATAAGTTATATATCAATATAACTATCTATTCGTTAGGTATTGAACGCCCAAAATATAGCCAAATATAATATAATAAAAATCCCATACATTTTCCAACTCTAAACCTAAGCCTTAAATTGTTTCGATTGAATTGTGTGTTTGGCTTCAAATTTATTCTCTATTAAGTCTCGAATTTTCATTACATAAGAGAAAAATAAATAAAAATCCAAAAGAAAATAGTTATTTGAATGCGATATATATTTTTAAGAGGAAATACTCAACATTTTTCACTAGTGCTCACTCTTTTATATAACCAATTCTCTCTATACTCACTGTCTGGTCTGCCTATGAGTACAACTCTTTCTCCGTAACCATTGATGTGAAAAACCATTTGAAAACAATTTCGTTCGCATAAAGAATATGAAGTTTTTTCTTCTCTTATTGTATGTAATTATAGTCACAACAGAAGAATAGGTTTAATGTCCTCACATTCACTCCAATAATGTGAGTGCAGAACAGTCTTTCTGAAGAAATTGAATGCAAAAAAGACTAAATAAATACGAAAAAAGAATATACAATAAAAAAAAGTTTTTCTGAAAAAGAATTCCCAAAAAAATCTATAATTTTTTGCCTTATATTTGATTTCTGATTCATTTATATTCACTTATTATTCGCTTCAATTGATTCGATAGCAAACTTAGGCGAGACATACATAAAGTGTAACAAATACTCTCTGGCACTCAAGTGTTTTATGGATCAATTGGACAAAAGTAGTCAATTAAATGATAATAACATGTCTGCCATTCAAGCCCTGGAGAACGTGGGCACCGCTCGTATGACAATGTCTCACTACGAGGAGGCCATCGGTTACTTCGAACAGGAACTGTCACTATTGGAACAGATGTCTGCTTCGACAAAGTCAGTTAAAGAGCAAACGGCCAAAAGTCACTGTCATTTAGGCGATTGTTATCATAGACTTAATGAATACGAAGAAGCGATTAAATGTTACGCCAATTATTTGTCATTAAGCACATCAACAGAAGATCAGGAGAAGGCTTACAGAGCACTCGGCAAATGTTATCAACTCTGCAATAATTTATCACAAGCTTTAGTCGCATATGAGAAGAGACTGGTTTTAGCCCATGAACTTGGTTTGCATAACCCCTTCTTTTTTGAAATACATTTTTATTCATTTTATTATAATTGACGCCAATTTCTCTCTCTCTCTCTGTCTCTCTCTCT
>JAQFXN010003311.1:0-11141 GCA_034693365.1 Liacarus xylariae | reverse complement strand
TATTGAACTCCATTGAAATCTATAGAGTTTGTATTAGTAGATATGATTCAGTTTCACTCTGTTATCTGATTAGAACCCCTGTTAGCATCGCTGCTTTTCACCCGTTTCAGAATTACATTTTCATTCCACCTCTTAATTCCAGGGTGGTATTCTAATTTGATTAACTACAGAATGATTTGTTTATACCCCCTGTTATGGTCATCTCTGCATTAGAAGAGCGAACTATTATAGTACGTAATTGATATGTAAATTGCATTTTATCGCAAAACTAATTGTAAGCCCAAAGAAAATCAAAACTTAGTTTTCGTTTTCTAAGTCCAGATTATATTATTTGATAAGAAATGATAAAAAATTACATAAATATATGGATTCACTTCGAGAACTGTTTGGTCACTTGAGAGCATTTAAACTCACGTTCTGTTCCCCTTTCGTGAGATTAGAATATTTAGAGATTTTGTTCGTTTATTATAATTTGCTTTTATTTAAATAATGGAAATAATGGGTCAATACTTTACAATATTTGAGTCAAACATTTATTTTTATTTTCTTTGGCATTCATAGCATCCATACAAACAATTTTAGTGATTCTTCACAAAAAATATAAAATTTATTATTAATCAACAAAATATATAATAAATCTTTAATTAAACACAACTATAAAAAAATAACAATAAAAAAATAGGTTTTTTGGTTTTGTTTTTCGATTCTTTTGTCAAAAAATAAGTCTTTTAAATACATTTTTAAAATGAATTTATTTCGGAATAATTTATTACTTAAGAGTTCATTCGGTTCGTGAGAAAAGACAATCAGATTATATAAAAACAAAACCTAATTTACAATTCTATTATACCATTGAAAGTATGACTTTTTTAACCCGTTTTGTACTAATATTATGAGTTGAATACTAAACAATTCTCAACTCAATTGCAGCTATAGTACTATTACTACTACTCATTAACCATTCATTGAACAAGAATTTTTGTTAAACTTAATTCTGTTTACGAGTAATAATTAAATTTCTCATTATATCAAACCTATTGCCGTCCGGATGTAGTGAAACAACACTATCATTGGACAAGTCTTTTACTAATAAGTATCCGTCGCTATCGATGCCTTTGATTTCAACTAATTTTTCCGTTTCTTTGTCTTTAAATTTAATCATTTCATTGGAATGAATCCAATGTTTGACATATAAATCATCGATTATTTCGATACCATTCTTCTGTTCAAAAGTCTTCAGCAATTGTTCCAATTGTGTCAGAGTTCGAGCGATTACTTCTTCGCACTTAAGATACTCTAATTTCTGAATTGACTGCGAATTATAGTCATCGATAATGTGGTTCAGACAAAGGGAGGGAAGAAAATTATAGACATTAATACCGCAACCGATCAACACATTGAACCTGGAATTGACGAACGAAGACGTGACTAAAATTCCCGCCATTTTTGATTTGTTTTTCTTCCATAATATATCATTCGGCCATTTGAGCCCTAAGTCTAGTCCTTCATAACCGGGAATAGTATTAATCGCTCTAACAATAGAGAGACCAGCGATGTGTTGAACGAAAGCCAATTTACGGCCAATGTTTGAGTTCAGATCAAAAGACAGCTGAAGTGTAAACATTGCACAGCCTTTCGGTGAAAGCCATTCATTTTGATGTCTTCCCCGACCTTTCATTTGTTGGTTTGTAATCGCAATAAAGCCATCGATTCCTTTGAAAGACTCGATTAAACTCATTGTGGTGTCGGTTATGTCTGCGAAGGCCACCCATTGACCCAATCTTTCGGTTTTGAGATTTGAAAAATAAGTTTTTGTATCAAAGCTTACATTTTCTAAGTTTGAATTTATTATTAATTCAAGTCTTGGCTCAGAATTGTCTGTATTGGCGACCAAAGGGTCACTCTTTTCCTCAATTAATCGTATTTTGGATTCAAATAAATGTTTGTATTTTTCAATAAACAAATCATTTCTGTCTTTAGTTATTAAATAAACTTTTGAAGCATTTGTTTCTTTTAAATCCAATTCATTTAAACTATTATTCAAATTATTTTCGAAATCAATCTTAAAATAAGAGTTGAATTGTTTTCTAAAGTAATTGCAATTAAAGTCAAATTTATTTGAATTATTGTTTGAATTGAAACCAATTAAGAGATCATTGACTCCGAAGTTAATGTGATTACCAGTGAATCGATTGCCACCAAAGTATTGGTCAATGGGTTGATCGCCAACAGTGATCACCAAAGCAGTGGTCGATTGCCATAAATCGGTTGATTTGATTTCATCTGAACTGATGTTATAAATCGTGTATTTGTTTCGTCCAATCATTTCAATAATCGATGTCTTCATTGAATCGAATAAATAATTGCTCTCTTCTGAGGACAAACCACTTGTTTGTATGTCATTGTTATTGATTGCAATCAATATATTAAGCAATGATTGACTCATTTTTATTGAATATTTGTTTTGCCTTAAAATCGATTGTATTTTAAGTCTAGAATTGAATGAAAAATAATTGTTTGAAAACAACTTTTTCAACATTAAAGTCGAAACAAATTAAAAGTTTAATCGATTTTACAATTTATTTATTAATTGATAATCAATTAAAAGGGGCTCTAATTTAAGTCCAAAGTCTTAAAAGAGATTAATAAACAGCTTATCCGCACATTTAAGCCTATTATAGATGACCTTTGCCTACATTATTGGGTGACAAATGAGACCATTTCTGGTTAGCATTCAATTATCGCAAACACTTGAACAACACATGAGTTTCCAATCAATTATTTCATATTTGCCTTAATTTCATAACTCATTGAATGTTTTATGAATTATTGAATAAGTGCTGACGTCTTGTGCTCTCAAACAACAAATCAAACTTAAAAATATACATAAAATACAACTATTTTAAGCCCAAACAGTGGACCCCCTGTAGTCAAGTTCAGTCAACTTTCAACAGATTTCTATCAATAGCCCCAACCCTACAGAGCGGACATAGTTTATGTGCATTTATGACATGTGTTTGTGTGAATGCATTCATTGAATGATTGATGCATTGATTCATTTGGCGCTTAAAAACCTAATAAACAATTATTATTTTAAATAAATTTATTGTTAAATAATATTAAAGACCAAAGCATTTATGTCTTCTGAGAAACAAAATTATTTGCGAATGAAGACAATGGCCCGAAAGGCCTCTAAACTGATGGTCGAAAAGCAATTCAACGAATCGATTGATTTGTTCAGTGCTGTCATTGGTTTGGAGCCAAACAACTGGCGTTTGTTTGTCAACAGATCTTATTGTTTACAACAATTGAATCGTTTGTCTGAAGCCCTGAAAGACGCGGAATCGGCCACTGCTTTGAATGCGTCGGAAATCTCGTGTCACTACAGGAAAGGCTGTGTTTTGTTGGCCACAAAGCAGTTCCGATCGGCCGAAGAGTCGTTCAAATGTGCGCTCAATTGTGAGCCAAACGACCAGAACTCAGATCTAAAGCTCAACGAAACGCATCGTTTGTTTATAAAAGAGTTTGGTTTCAGTGATAAAGAAGTCCAACATTTGGTCCAATACTACGACTCGTGCTCTGCATTCTCTGACGCTCTCATATCTGGAGACGTTATCCAAAGTTTAAGCGCATGTGATGTCGGCTCAGAGTCTGTTGTGAGCGCTGAGTCGGCCCGAGTTGTGGGCGAAGAGTCGGATCCAATAAATTCGATATCTCTGAGCGATTTGAATATCAGTGACATTCAAAGTTGTATTTCCGATGATTTATGTTTTGACCGAAAATCTGCGGATTTTATTCCATTCGGAAGTCCTATCAGTTCTACGAATTCAATAGCGACTGAAGTCATGAACGATTCGCCGCTAAGACTACCCAAAACTGTTCCGTTCCCTAAACGACAATTTGTTGAATCAGCGATTAATCGAAAGGTAAAAACTGAAGACAAACCAAAGACAGCAGTAATTGAAACGATAGAAGCGCTCAAATCGATTGAGTCCTCACCGAAACCGACAACAATCAAGACTCGGCCCAACATTGTTATCAAATCCTTTCGTTAAATACTCTTTTCTTTCTTTGATTTTGTTTTTTCGATAATTTTTTATAAATTGAATAATTCTTTTTATACATTAAATAATTTTAATTTAGAATTAAATAATCGATAAAATACTAATGTAAGACATGAATGCCATTCCTATAATTTCTCGAAACAAAAATATTTTTGTTGATTTTTTTAACCAAAATTTCTTTTAATTTAAATCTCATTCCGTTTGCATTTCTAAATCTAAATGTAATATAAATTGTTTAAAATTATTTTGTTGTCAGAAATATGAAAATGTTTTCCAATAAAAGTTAGGATTAATTAATTTTAATGTTTCTAAACATTATTATTCTTGACATTAAGGTGTGAACACTAATGTATTTGTGATGAATGAGACGAATGACAATCACTTTTATAATAATATTTCGATCTAAAGTGTACCGTATATACCGGTGCAGAACTAATATTTTTATATTGATATACCTTTGCATTGAAATAATGAACTAAAACTTTTATATTTATTATTTTGCATTAAATATAATGTCGAGCGTTGATAGAGAGAGAAGTTAACAAAGCTCTGAAATATAAGCTATAATTTATTTGAAACCAGATATTCATTCATTATTTTGTTCAGAATTTCTGACATTCGCAACACATCCGGCGTTACGTTATATGTTCTCAACTTTTTTAATGCTTAACTTCAAAACCAATTGCAATTAATTTTTGTTTTAATTTGCAAAACTATATCCAAAGTCTTAAAATATTTTTACACACTATTGATTCGAATGACTTATGCTTTTAATAATCTTTTATAATAACTATTAAATTAATATTTAGTTTTTTTTCTTATAAAATCAGTTTAAATATTCGATTCTATTGTTTTTCTGCCAATTATTTTAGCAATTTTTTTGTTGTTTTGGTTTTTCGTTTATTTTTTATAATAATTATTATTTTTTGCCACTTTTGCCTGTTTTTCCTCATTTCAAATATTGTTTAAAAGTGGTATTCATTTTATGAAACCTTCAGACGAATTAGTTATTAATAGTTTGTAAATATTATCAGTGTTAATAATTTTTCTCTCAATCGATTCATATGTTTTTGAATGTTTTCGTGAATTAAATATTTCTATTGAAACACTTGAAAATAAAACCATTCAATAGTATGCTATTGTATAGGAGTTTTGAAATGGAAATTTACGCAATTCTATGCCTCTATTCATGAAATATTTTGAATATTAATATATTTTTGAATAATAATTAAAATTGAGAACAATATAATATTTTTTTCATTGCATTTTCCAAACAAACATCGGATTAATATTGGATTCATTTGATGTGTTCTTACAATTTCTGAGTGAATGTAAATATAATTTTAAGTTTCAAACGAAACGAATTGCTTTCGATTTCTGGATTCAAATATATAAAAGTTCCTAAAGTTGTAAAAACATCAAAATGTTAAGTGCTTTCCCTTATGTACACTATATTTAATATTCGCTGCTCTAATCGATAATTGTCTGGCGTTTACTCTATTAGTAATAAAACTATTTTATTAAAAATTTCAATCATTTAATATAAATAGCACAACAATATTGCCAAATGTGATAAATGAACAAAACTAAATTCTTAATCAAACTTTTGTATTTTGTGAAAACCAAATTTTAATTTATGAATCCATCGATAAGTTTTCGATTTTGTGCTTTTGCCAGTCTTTTGGTATAATATTTATTCATATTTTATAAATTGATTGCAAATTTATTCAATTTCCAGCACTTATTTGATTTGAGCAAACTTACAATCAAAGGTATGCAAAACAGTATATAAATATTGTATCTCTAACAATTATATCGACTTTATGTAACTTACCAGCACCAAAACAAAATTAAAATGATCACTCTTTCACACAGAATAAGCTTTTATGTCAGGGGTATAGCTTAAATATCTCCCGAATGTTTTGGGCCGAAGGCAAATTCTTGTTCCATATTTTCCTCATTTTTGCCAAAATATCCCTCTATACCCCCTGACTGGGCTGCTTTATGTTAACAATTATTGTAGACTTTGTTTTGATACCGACTCACAAATTTGAGATCTATTCAGTGACAAGAACTAAAACTACTAAGCTAGAACCTTTTTTTAACTTGTTTTATTTCTCAATTTAATTCGTAAGAAACCTTAATATTAAATAAAAGTTGATAAAAAATCAAAAGGACTTCCAACTAAGTCAAAAAATACTGAACTAGATCATAAATTATTAAAAAAGTCGCATTAATCTAACGCCAATTAAATAACGAAAAGTACTGAAACTTATTTTAACTTATATTATATTAAATTACAGCTGTTCAAATGTGAATACAATGTTGTTTAAAGATTCAAGGTCATTATAGCCCACAAGATTTGGTCAACTTATTGTTCACCACTATTGATAATTTACTGAATTTTTATTTTGTTTTTTTTACTAACTAAATTATAAAAATCTAAAAACCAACATTGCTTAAATTGAAATATTAACCATTTAACTATACTTTGTATTTCAATGAGTCAAACATGAATAAATCGTGTAATTCCTAAAAAGTATGCTCGTAAAATTCCAAATTTAGATTTTGCTTTTAAACATTTCAATAAATTAAGTACTGTAACAGTACAGTACTGACGAACTTTTGAATGAATAGTTTTGATAAAATATATTTCTGAGAAATAAATAGTAAAACGGAAATCAGCATTTTTAATTCTATTTTGCATTTCATATAAAAAACTATTAAAAATGATTTATCATTTCATGTGAATATTAATAATAGATTGTATTTAACAGAATTATTAAAACACATAAATATATTCAAACAACGATTACTTTAAAGAATTATTTGTTAAAAAGTTTTGAAATCTATTGATTGCAGAGATTTTACAATATTATAGCAAATATAATATTAGTTTCATTTTTGAAACTCTTTCGAAAACTATTTGTTTGATTCAATGTTATTTAACATCAAAAATAGAAGACGATATCAAATCTCTGATTGATTGTCAACTATAATACTGAAAAGAGAACAACATATGACCTCTAATTGACTTAATTTCTAATTCAAACTAAATATTTAAATAAATTCTAATCTATTAATGAACTGAATATAATAATACACTCATTGACTGAAAGACATTATCGTTTTTAAGTTAAAACAGGATTTTCATTAAATGTTATTAAATGTTAAAATGAAAAACTTATAAATGTGTAAATCATTTGGAATTAAATACTATTAAATAATTTTATATTTTCAAAAACTTGCAGTTCTTCTTAACTTTTGCCTAAACTGCTTACTGAGTTGAATGAATGAAACTTAAAGAATAAACGAATTTAATTATTAAACAACTTATTTAAGCAATACTACAAACAGTTTCGAATTAAAATGATCTAGAGTAATTTATAATTTACTGAGAAAATTGTGAGTATTTTGTAATCTATTAGTCATTAAACTTTATAAATTTATAAAGTGCTTTTCAATTTATCAATTGATAAAAAATTAGATTTTCTGTGAATCTATTGCTAACATTAAAAAAGATATCGCTTTATAATTTATAAACTATTAATTGATTTATTTACTGTTTTATGAATAAAACATTTCACTCTGTCTTTAATCATAACTATTAATATATTTATCATTGAATAGAAATGAAGACAAAAAAGTTGTTGTTTAGCATCAATTTATTAATCAATAATTGAGAAGTCATTTCAAACAAGCTAACTTTACTATTACTAGTAATGACATGAAATTAATTTTTTCCAATTTTAATAAATTT
Source organism: Liacarus xylariae (assembly GCA_034693365.1). Lineage (NCBI taxonomy): Eukaryota > Metazoa > Arthropoda > Arachnida > Sarcoptiformes > Liacaridae > Liacarus > Liacarus xylariae. The sequence continues at coordinate 3,317 of JAQFXN010003311.1, read as the reverse complement.
TTATTAATATTAGTCGTTCTCATCCGAACAATAATTTTATTTAATTTTAAGATCATTTAAAAAGTGACCTTCTTGAGTTTTTTTTATTATTAACAATTTATTATTTTTAGTGTCTCGTGAATATTTTTAGAGTTGACCCATATTTCTGTTTAAACTATTTTCTATATAAAATGAAATTTTCACTCAATTTCGATAATTTTATCTAAAATTTTGGAATTCTATCCATTCTTTCCTGTTTCCCCATTTAAAGAGGACATACAATCTTAACTTTTATCCTAAAATATAGGCGAATGCTTTTGATGTTTGACCAAATCTAAGTTCAGCACTAATTTTCAGGACAATATTTACCCATTTATTCTATTTTAAACAGAATTAATATTATGTTAAATAAAAACCAAAGCAAACATTTAAGAGTATTAAAATTGTTTTGTTGAAACTTTTTAGATTAATATCAAAAGCGAATAAATACAGAATTTCATGTCTCACAGTCTCGACACAAATCTCATGCAGCGCTCAAACCTAGTATTGAAAACTTCAGTCAATACTGTGTTTGATATCGAATTACTTCATTAAATTCAAACAAAATCAACAAAACATTTATAATAATTCAAAAATACATTAAAACTAATGGTTTTATTTTGATTTAATGAAACGGTAATTCATTTGATTAGTATTTTATTATTCATTAATTCATTTGTAATTTTGCTAAAATGATTGCATAATAATTGAATTGTTCACAGAATTTGCTTCACAGGTGTTGTGATTCTATAAAATTTGTGAAACCAAGTGCTCGACTGAATGGGAACACCTCTTAGAACTGATAAGATTATATGCATTGTATGCGAGATTATTGCACTACAATTGCAAACTCACGGATACTTTTACTTCTAGTAATATATTTTAGTAATATTTATAATTAAAATAGAGAGAAAATGCTCTTTTTATAGTTTAGAACGACTTTCTAATTATTTTAGTCTATTTTCTATTCATTAGTCAACAGTTTTATTCATTAAATAAAAAAGCAATTCTTTCAAAAAAGTTTTAATAAATATTTTGTGCAAATATTGATTGAAATAATTAATTCAAAGCATATCATAGTATCCAATGAAGTATGACTTTTAGCAGTCTATTCGTCTATTTATTCATTTTATTCAAATATTTTCTGATTTTTTATTACATTTTTAATCAATATATAAATTATTTATTTATTCTGTAATAAAAATATTGTTCTTTTTTCAGATTAATAGACAAATACTGTTAGCGAATGACTCGTCAAGTCGTGTCACACCATTCAGTGCTCTTTTCACTGGTTATAAGCCTAGTATTGGAGTGAATATTAAACACCGCATAAGACTCTGCAAACCAAGTGTTGTATAGCGTATGTCAGATATGAGGCTAATATCGCGGAACTGTTATCGCAAAGTTGTTGTCGGAGTTGTCTTTTCTGTGTTCCTTATATTCGTTTTCACTCAAACCCAACGGTCGGCCAAAAGTCTTATTAAACAACAATTAAGTTCGAGTAAAAGTGATAAAAACTGGGAATGGAGTCCAGAAAAGTTGAATGAATTCATGCATTTACTTAACAAACATAAAGAGCCCATCGATAGTAATGTTTTCCATTTAGTCCAACCGACATATAATACCTCTACTATTGACGATAAATTACATTTTCCAGCTTTGAGTAAATATTTGACTTATATTAGTGATGAAGACTCAGCTCTGATGCCATCATATGTGCTCTCAAAGAGACCCAATAATAAAAGAGGTTAGAAATCAATTGCTCTGACATTTGTTTTATTGATTCAAAATAATTAAGTAATTGTTTACTAAATTTAATTCAATTGAAATTTGCAATCCATAGCATCGCTTGTGTTCGGAGTGCCTCACATTCGGAGGTCTAAGGAATCCTATCTTCAGTTAACGCTGTATTTCCTAATTAAAAACATAAAGCCCTCAGACCTTAACGACACTCTAATAATTGTATTCATTGCTGAAACTGATTTGGATTATGTGACTAACACTACGCGAATGATTGCGCATCACTTTACAGACTATATCGCTTCGGGGCTATTGACTGTAATAAGTCCTGCGAAGAACTATTACCCAGACTTTGACAAACTGTACACAAAGCAGACGTTAGGCGATCCCATCAAACGAGTCCACTGGAGGACCAAACAGAACCTCGATTTCGCGTATCTAATGATGTATTCGTATTCGAGGGGCGATTATTACGTGCAATTAGAAGACGATGTCATCTCTGCCCCCGACTATGTCGGACAAATCAAACAATGCATAAACGATCTGAAGAACAATAACACCGATTGGTTTACAGTTAAGTTTTGTCGGTTGGGATTCATCGGACAAATGCTTAAGTGTCAGGATTTGCCGCAATTGATCACATTCTTACTGATCTTCCACGAGGACCAGCCCTCAGACTGGCTGCTCGACTATCTGGTTCAGGTGAGGACCTGTAGGAAAGATAAGGACGCGAAGGACTGTCGCAAAAGAAAGGATCAGCTCTGGCGCACACATCACACATCGCTCTTCCAACACATAGGCCTTCACTCGAGTCTCGACGGAAAAGTACAAAAACTTAAGGATAAGTTCTTCAAAACAAAGGACTTCTCATATTTTGCGCATAAAGACAATCCAACGGCAGAAGTGATGACTTCATTGAAGGCATATAAAGAGCACACAATATCTAAAGCATATAAAGGCGACGATTACTTCTGGGCAATGGAGCCTAAAAGTGGTGATAATATAACGTTTACTTTTACAGCACATGTTTTATTGGATGAAATTGTCATCAATTCTGGAAACTTTGATCACCCGAACGACAAAATGCCAGACGAGACCACTGTTGAGATATTGCCCCTAAACACCAGTGAGAGGACAGACATTACACTTACATCTGATGGCTATTATATAATCGGTGTATTCGAAGACGGATTCGTTAAAATCGATAAATTAAAAGCTTTTGGATTAATTAGGAAATTAAGAATAAGAGTTACCAAAGATTCACAATTTTGGCTAATACTCAATGAAATTCAAGTCAAATCAGTTGAAAATTTAATTTAAGTTTAAATTTATATGAATTAAGTATGTCTTAACACAAAGTAGTTCTAAAGTCATATAACAAATAATAAACTATTTTATAGATTTTATTTACAAAAGAAGAATAAAATAAAATATTTTGTGAAAATATTAATATAAAAAGATGTTTTCGCATATCTATTCGATTTATGACTAAATGGTTAACGAATAATGAATTTCAATACTCAGATCTTGAAAATTATGTAAATTCCTTAAACATTTTT
>JAQFXN010003310.1:0-11142 GCA_034693365.1 Liacarus xylariae | reverse complement strand
TAATTCATAAATATAGCACTGGTGTAGTTAGTTGTGTCGTATTCTCAAACTTCCTATGAAGAACTTTTTTCACATATCTCAATATATATAATATTTCTTTTAGTTTAAGATATTCTGATTTTAATTTCTCTTTATAATAGGGTTAGACTCGGATTGTGTGAACCCTTTTTATGTCCACTATTTTCCCAAACTATTACTGTATTGTCTGAATAGCAGACGTATAAAAGTTGATTGTCGTTGGAATAGGTTATGCTGTAATACAAACAAACAATTAGTGATTATGTAATCATTTTTAGAATAAACACAAATTAATACCAATTAATGGCTGAATCCATGTCTGCCTTGAATTGTCTGACGGGCGCCAAATCCCAAGAACTCCACAATTTAATGGTTCCGTCAATAAAAGCGGTTGCGATCACATTCACCGATTGACCCTCTGGTGCTGTCGAGTAACAAACGGCTGTTATTTGTGTGTCCGTCACTACCTCTCCCACCAATTCTCCATTTATTGTGTGCACTAAAAAAATACTTTCCATTTGTCTATTATTCTGATGACTGACTGATATAATATCGCCTAAAGTTTCACTTATGGCCAACAATTCGATTGGAAAGTTATGATTAGAAATGGTTCGGACGTAACAAAACCGGTTTAAATCCCATACAATACAAACTCCATTCAAATCTCCCGTCACTGCAATAGTAAATGATTTACTGATTGCTATCGAACTGATGGAAGACGAGTGACCGTAAAGTGTTGTCTGCGGTCTCTTCAGTTCAATCTTCTGACTCGACTGCAAACCATTAATAAATCAATTAAATAATTCACTTATAAAACAATAAATGATTTGTTCAAACCTTAATGGGTTGTGATATCACATAAGCATTTATAGAACCCGAAGCGTAACCAATGAGCAAAACATCATAATTGGGTACAGATTTACAAACAGTTATCTAAATATTAAGAAAATATTGAATTAATTAAAAATTTAAAAATCGGTTATTAATATCAGACCTCATCTAAGAGTACATTTGCGAAAGTGAAGGGTAGTGTCGATGAGTCTAATTTGATTTTGACGTTCGAATCGGAATTGGACCACAAGAATAGGGCCACAGATGTAATATATGACGTATTAATAAGTGCTCCGCCTTTTTGTCGGCTATAAGTGAGGAAAAGACTAGAATTGTTGGGCAAAGCGAAGACATCGTTAGTCGAGAGAGCAATCAATTGACTTATTTTTACGGAATGACTCTTTTTAGATAAGACAACGGGTTCTAACTCTATAGGAGAGCCCACATAAGAGCCCCACTTCAGGCCAGTCACTTCGCCCATGACATGAGGTATTTCTTTTTCGTTGGGTAACTGAACGTCTTGTGCTAATACTGGATGTGGAACTGCGAACAACTGACGGGGCATTTGGCCAAAGGTTTTGATCATAGTCTGGATCGCCATTCGTTTCAATGGGTCCTCTATTTTTGAGGCATCCGTTCCGTAATAAGTGGACGGATGGAAGACATTTATGGCCTCTACGGCTGCTTTACCCGTCTGTTTGTAACCGAACACCAAATCTATCCATTTGTGTAGGTTTTGGGTCACATAATTGGACTCAAGTGCCTGTCTATTGATCAAAACGAATAGTCGGGCGTTATTACGACTCCAAACGGGTAAGTGTACGCTATGGACAGTTTCCCCGTTCTGTCGAATACCGAATTTGAAGTTTTCGTTATTCATTAGGAATTCGGGTAAAAAGAAAAACTCTGGAATAAACTCTTTGAAGTCAGTGGTCGATTCAGATGTGGCCAATTTCCAAGAGGTGGCCATAGAATGGAAGGTACGGTCGGGGATATCAAAGTTGTTGTCCTGATAGTTGAGGAACATCTGTGTGAACGGAGGCAAACGCACTAAGAAGTGAAGTACAGTTCCGCTATTGCTATAGTGGGCGCCGTAATGGAAGGGCGCAGTTGTGGCGGCCATCATATACTCGCCATTGTCTGCATTCCTCTCATATTCGGCCTTAAGGTAGTTGTATTGATCGATATAATACTTTTCGCGGCCTTTCTTTTGAATGGCCATAGGCTTCGATAGATTTCTATAAGAGTTGGCGTCTCTTAAGTCCAACACTTGGCTCTCATAATCGGCTAAAATTACCGGAAATATCGGGTATTGCATCAAATCATTGAAAGTTCTTCCGCTAATTTTGTTCAAATGAGTCAAATATTCAAAGTTCGAGATTTGTCTTTCTCTCCACATTTGGGTCAATGCGACCAAACTCTTGCTTTCGGACACATTCGGCAAATATTTATTAAGGATTTGGTTTTGAAACTCTTCTCGTTCTACGTTCGACTCAAACGCAATCAAATACGTTAAGCCATTGGTTAGGAATATCTCCAAAGCGTTGTTTTGCAACTGATATCTTCTTTTAAGTATTTCCTGAATCTCATCGAACGGCAGATCGACTTCTGTTTGAATACAATCTCCGATCGAATCATTGGTTGGTTTCGATTCACTTATAAAATGAATACAAGAATTACTGATCAGTACTTCTCCGGGAAATTCTTCGTCCGGTGTTATCACTGATGCGTTTGAAGTATAGACAATGCGTTCGTTTGCATGAAGTCTATCGATAAGTACAGAAGAATCGGACGAATCGGAGCTAAAAATATATGAAAGCAATTGTTTTGAGGTTTTGTGAGACTTGGGGTTAACGAAGAAGCGGTCGGAGATATTCAAAGAGCATCTCTTCATTTTCCTACGAATTCTATTCATTGACTCAATTGGATCTAAAGACCAGGAGTTGGGATAACAGTCCTCGAAATACCACACGGCCTTCTCGTGTGTGAACTGATCCACAATTGCTTTCCACGACTTCTTAAGCATAAAATTTTTTGTTCTATCTTTTTTCAAGTGATAGATATATTGTTTCCGCTCCTTGTTTTGTGCCTCGACTACAGATCGGGTGAAAGTCATCGCTATTTCAATCACTTTTTTGCTCAATTGCTTTAAACGATTGAAAGTCCGATCTTTTATTGAATCAATTGATTTGTCGTAAATTTTTTGTGATTCGGCCAATGAGTCGAACCAAAGGCTAATCGACTCCTTGTAATGTTTGTCAGAGAGACAGGACATCTGTGAATCGACTACTTTTAGCAATGAATGCATATCTTTGGTGTCGTTTAGCGCATCCATTAAATCGAGAATAAATGCTTTGAAATTATGTCCAAATTCTTCATTAGATTTGATTAAATAAGTGAAACAATTGAATGAAGTAATCAATGAAATACTGAAATGTCTATCCTCTACTGTTTGGAGTGGACTTATAAGATATAAGACAAGTCTTGATATTTGGATTTTAATAGTTTCCCTGCAGTGCCATAATATGTTTATCCAAAGGCTTTTCTTTTTATTACGTGAGCCTTCGGTGTGAATGGTTTCCATTATTTGGGACAATATGTGTAAAATACTTCGGGAAAAGTATTTCTCCTTTTCAGTCAAAACACATTCTGCGTCTGAAAATCACAAAACAATTTATTATATTTTTAAACAATTTATAAAAATCGTGTTTTGTTTCATACCTTTGAATAAAATAAAATCAATTGATTTAATAATCAAATCTTTGAAGCGTTCAATAATTTCTTTGCTCTGAAGTTGTATTTTATTATTGGAATTATTGCGAAGTCTTTCTGAATTATCAAAACTCGTGAACGAAGAGGAGTCAAAGTTTTCATTATTGCCGGTAATCGAAGCGCTTTCATAGTTCTCTTCGGGCAAAGCAAACATATTTAGGAAAAGTTCGGCGGTATTGGCACCTATAGGTCAACAAATAAATCGATTTTGTTATACAAGTCTTTCAAAACACAATAGATTACAAACCAAAGGTTAGTTTTGAACTTTTATGTGAAATATTCTTCGTTTCGTCGCCGATATATTGTATGCAATCAAATGCGGATTCAAAGAGCGCTGTTTGGCATTCCCTGAACGCCTGTTTGTTGGCGGACAACGTCTTCCTTTCCAATACTGTGAAAAACTGTAAAGCATTGCAAAAGATCTGATGATTGTTAACACCCGTAGCGAAGAAAAAGAGTGAAGAAAATTCACGTAAAATACAATTTATGTCTTCGAAGACTAAGTCTTCTTCATAGCCATCGATGGACTCAATGGAATGTCTTTTAGAGCTCTGTTTATAATAATTATGATTTATTATGACTTTTGCGAGACATTCGAGTAAACCGTTTTCATAAAGATCTTTAAGAAATGATGTATTGATTGATGACATTAATCGATAGAATGTCTGCAATGCGTTGTGACTCAAAGGAATGTCATAAATGGTTTTGGGAAGTAATGCAAACAACGGCACAAAGAGGTCTGTTTGCCAACTATTGAATGATTTTTTAAGTTCGAAAGTGTCCTCTAATGTGAATTCAGACAAATCATTCACTTCTAATATCATTCCAAAGCATATGTTTATTAGTTTTAGAGACGCGGGATATCTGTGCAACTGATTGGCCAATAAGTGAAAGCCTTTAGATTTGACGAATTGAGTCATTATATCTCTGGATTTGCATCGTTTGACACACGTATAGAGTGTATTCATAACAGACTCTCTGACAAGAAATGACTTATTATTTGCTAAAACTATCAAATATTCCAATTTTATTATAGGACCGACCACTTTGTCCAATACATCATCAGAAATAATATCAATAGTCTCTCCAATTACTGCAATCAATTCGGCAGTCATTAAGTCGAGACAGTCGTCGATCACCTCATCATTCAATGAAATCTCTTCTTCGGATATGATTTCCCATTCGTCGACATCAATGTTATCCAAATTCAAGTCCAATAAACTCGTTCTTTTGGACCCGAAGTCCATATCTATGTTCCAAACGGACGGAAATAAGTAATAAAACGAATTTCTCGATTGACTGATGAAAGCCAACTCTGCCTTATGTACTAATAGTATACAATCGAATACTTCGCTCAGAAGTGATATATCGGGAGGTTTTCCGATCAAAATCTTCAGAATTCTTAGAACTAATACTAACGAGTCTTTTGATAAATGAAGTTCTTTTCGATTACTGTATTGAATAAACATTTCTTGAATCATAAGAAGAATTTGTTGCAAAACATTTGATTTCTTCATTTGAAATATATTGAAAGATCTGTAAGGATTGGTATGAGATATAAGAGAAACGAGGATTTGATAGAATGCTTTTGTAATATTGGGGCTCCTGTGCCAAGCCTTCCATGAGCTGACAATTGTTGCGATGGCTTCACTCGATGTGATGACAGCATCGGATTCGCAATTACTTATAGAGAATTCAACAAAATTTCTTAGCATTGAATGAGAAATAATTGCTTTTGGCTTCTCTAATACCAGTCCAATGAGTGAAAGTCCGTCGTATTGGTTGATAAACATATCCCTGTGTTGAACGTGAGAATCAAATACTTTGAGTAAAATCTCGAGTGCTTTCGACTGCATCTTCTCATCACTTGTGGTGTCGACTATATGTGCGAACAGAAAAATAAATATTCCGATTCCTCCGGCGTCTGAAACGGCTTTATGTACGCCATAATAGAACTGCTTGTCTGTTCGGCCAAATTCAAGCACTTTGTGTTCAGTTATTTCAAAATCAAATGAATTCGATTGTGAAATGTTTGACATAAAACGCATTGAACTCATCGGAAACGATATTTTAGTTAAGTTTGGGAGATATGAGTTGTTATTTGCGGACAATTGTTTGGGAAATATAATAAACTGATGGCTTTTGACCGGTTTATAGACAATCATAATATTTTCCTCTAACGAACGGCTTTTGTCCGATTGGGACAACTCATGGAATTTGGGCAAAACGTCAATAAAGTTAGAGTCGGATAAGGATTTGGGTATTATTAGAGACGAGTGTTTGTCATTTAGTTTGAAGTGAGAAAAGTTGCAAAAATCAGATCCCAAACAGTATAAGTATAGCGTCGACTCCAATGACAGCGAATTCCGAAATACCATAAAATTCCCGCATTTCCATCGAAGAGCACTGTTATGTACTGTTCCTAATAATATGGTCATTGATTGGGAATGCTTTGGAATTACGTTCGAATAATTCAATTTAACCGAATTCTCCACTTTTCCATCAATACATTGAGATATAGAGAGCAAAGAGGAGGACCTCTTGATGTATACCTCCTTGAAGTTGAACCTCAAGAGATGCCATTTCCCCAACAGATCCCCAATATTTCTTTGGGTCTCTTCGGCGTAAATAATATTTTTGCCGTTAATTAGTTTACAAATTCTATAAACAAATTGTGTGAAATGGAAGTCAAACCAGATTTCAATAGTCGACTCATCAAATGCTATTGACGTCAAATGAACCCTAAAATCTTCACTTTTGCTGAGACTTTTGTGACTTTCATTTAAGTTATAATAAGAATAATTGTTTTCATTTGAACTTTTTTGAGAAAATACAATATTTTTGTCAAAATAAACCCAAAAAGCGATCGAAAATGTTTTGCACGAAGTATTGAACTGATCGTCCACTTTGGGTAATGGCATTGCAATTGCGGCTGAACTCCAACTCAATTGGTTTGGTTTAGTGTTTGAGTCGTAAACAATTGATGAACGCATTTGTCCGACAGTGGAAAAGAGGACTGGATTTTCTGAGTCTAATGACGAAACAAGCATTGGCTCAATTGGAAAACTTATGCAATAGAGTGGCCGTGAATTGTATTCAGAACTTCTATTGGACAGCATTTGATGCAAAGCGTTCAGACATAAGTCCAGTTGAGATCTATTGTCTTTGAATAAATCGAAAAACATTTTCAATTCAACAGAACTGATCCTAAAGTGAGATATTTCGACGAAGAGGTCCAGAATCGACGATTGCACAGCTCTCGACTCTTTGTCCCCGTTTTTCAACAAACAATTGAATCCATTTAATAGCAATGAATTGAAATTAATTTCAAATAAAATTTCAACGTTTTTTGGATTTTCTCTGCAATACTTCACAAGTTTTAGAATAATTGTCGACATATTCTGCATATTTGATTCATTCCTCAGCGAGTCTTTGTGTGAACTCAGAAATTCGATGACAATTCGACACAATTCGGCGCATTTGAAAAACGGCAACTGTTTTATTGCTGTCTTCGAACCACTGATGGGAGGAGTGATTAAATTAAGTAAACTATTAGACGACTCCATACTCTCGATGTCGGCGTCATATCCGCTGTCAAAACACTCGTCTTCTTCTTCCGTCGAATCTTTGGCTGAATTATTAGACGAATCCATAGAAATGAACTTTGATTTTGTTCTGTTATTTGTGGAAAACATATTTGAGGAAACGTGTGATATATTTAGGGAACAGTCGATCAACATATTTAACATTAGAATCAATGGATTGTTGTCGCTATTGTATTGATATTCCTTGAGTTCATTGATCTGATGCTTGACTAAAGACATTATCTCATTCTTGTCCACTAATGTCTCACTTGTGGAGAGTGTGAACGGACAGAGTTGCAGACAAACCGGTAATAATAATTCAATTGTATTAATCAATGTATTGATCCATTGATCGGAGTATTTGTCAAAATCTGTGAATTCAATAATTTCTTTGATTAATAAATCCAATGAAATGAGAAAAAACTCATAAATGGAATCAATTAAACGAATGGAAGAGCTTTTAATGTAATCACAATATTTGGGCCAAATATTAACTAATTTAAGATTAATTAACCATAAATTGGAGACGTATTGCAAGTGTTGGATAAGTCTATGTGAACTAAATTCGTAATCATTAGCCTCAATGTCCTCATTAACCAAATTGATTGACTCGAGACTGGAGTCGAGACTATTAATAGTGTTGTCGACAAACAATCGTTTTATTTGCAAAACACACTTATCTGTGTCCTCACAAATGATATCCATAAATGTTGATAAAGAGCTATAATTTTCATCAAAGCTAACATCGCTTTGATTTATAGTTAAGTTATTTTCAATTTCGTTGATAACAAGCACTTGGAGTACATTAATAGCGAGTAAACAGTTATCTCTGTTTCTCAACAGTTCTCTCAAATTCGAAAGTCCGCCAAAAGTGATAAACATCTTCGCGACACTCGAATCGTTGACCGAAGAGCCCAATAGTCGTAATAGCAGTTCCATAACGTCTTGAGGCGTGTCTTTAGAGAAAAATGACGGCATTATTACGGTTTGGAATAGAAGTGATTTTGTACTCTCATTGCAGTAATGAATTAGATTCCAGAGATGTTTAGATACTGACTGTCTGACCAACACATCTGTGCTGTTCAGCAAAAGTTTGTATTGAGTAGAGAGAAGTTCTTCCGATTGATTGTTCGCATAATTTTCAACACTTGGAGTGTTGTCTGTTATATAGCCCTCACTGAATGACGACTCCTTAAAACCATTGATGGCTTTCGATTGAATGGATTGCAAATCATTAAAACTATTGTCACAGTATTGACAGCTTTGAAGAATGTGTTGCTTTTGGTGTTTGACATTGAATTCAATAATTTTAAAAATCTCTTTCCGTATAAGTTGTGACTCAGTATTGACGGAGAATTTTAATAAATTATGAAAAATATGACTAAAATCACAACAACAGGTGATTATTGTATTGATATTTTGGCAAATATTGAGTTGAATTGTTTCGGACTCTTCATTGAATATAACCGAAAGAATTAGATTATAAATAGAAGATATGCAACAAAAGGGTAATTTGTTTGACGTACTGTGCGATACCTGAGTACCTAAAATATTATTGTGATGACTGAGTATTGGACTTAAATCGCACTTTGAATGCCGTTTTCGAATACAAGTCGATCGATGAACATATAATAGTTTGGCTCTTTGGAGAGCACTTATCAATTGTTTGAGTGCATTAACTATTGTCTGCTTATCTGATAATTGGATGCTTTTAGATGTGACTATAAATGAGAGCAATTTGTTTGCGCCTAAACTCGTGTATAATCTAATCAGTTTTAGAACAATAGAGTATTCTTTAGTATAGTTTAGATATTGACAAACACTCGTCAATAATAATAAAAGACCACAATATATATCACACACTTCTCTATTGACGTCATTTTGACATAAAGTCGACAGATATTCCATTCCTTCAATGAATTGTTCACAAAGTCTAATGTTCTCAAAGAGTTTAACTCCAGAGTTGGTTCGACTCAATGTGCACAATGAGATAAATAGAAGATTTTTGGCTCTACTCATAACCGGAAGCAATAAATTGCAATTATTTTTATCAATTAATTTCAGGAAATACACGATCGAAGCGCTCAACTCTTCAGCGATACAATAGGAAACGCGCGGAACCAAACTGTAGAGTTCAGTCACATTGTCTTCTTTGAGGAACAGCTGCTCATAGATTGCAAACTCAGTTAATATCTCAACAATACATGAAAACAATTTAATTGTATTCGGTTTTGATATTTCTTCCGATTCTTCTTCGTTACCATCGTTTGTCTCGTCTTTATTCCCTTCCCTTTCCTCCAACGGATCGTCCGATTCATAGGACGACAATATATTGTCGTAATTATTGATATCTGATATATGAATGAGTGGAGTCTTATTCAGATGAATGTTATATAACTTGATCTCCGAGTCTTCACTGTCGGACACCTCCTGAGTGAACGTCGGCTGAAACCTCTCGACCGACCGCTTTGTCTTAACCCAAGACTTGACTTTTGCCGGAGAAAGGGTTTCATCAAATTTAGACTTAAACTGAATTGAACTCAAAGTTAGAAAACATTCATTAATTGTTCGCATAGTTTGGCACTCAATGGCACCGATATTCGCGTTCATATCGGAAATCAATTGCTTCTCATTTATAAGAATTGGCAACAAATGCACCAAAAGGTAAGACAATTCGCAATTATAGAGCAGAGCGTCCTTTCTATTGAATGCGTGGATCACTTCAATCAACTTAGAGCCGATGTCTTCGCACAAGTAATCGATTATAGCTTTGGAGTCGTCGTCCGATTGTCTTAGTTTTGAACAAATGTTGTGAACGTCTGTTATGAACTCATTTATCAAAATGTTTCCAATGCTTACGATTACAGACAATTGACTCGTTTGGCAATCATTTAATAATAAATTGTTTTCAGTCTTTGATAAACAAAAGTTTAAAAATTCATTCAATTCTTTGCGTTTTAACTAATATTTGTCGACAAAAACAAATGTAAAAAAAGAAACGAAAGAAAAAACAAATTATATCTCAAATACAGACATATTATTCACTCATTTTAGTTGAAATAAATTTTAATCTAAAAAAATAAATTTCAAAACATTTGAAACTAATTGTGAGAAATGAATGTAAACTTACTTTTGTGTCATTTGGCGGACAATTAATGTATTTAATCCACAATTTCTTCATTCGAGACATTATTTTATTATAAATCAAATCACAAATCAATGATTGAAAGTCAGCTTAAATTCATTTCTTTATATAATTTTTCATTTTCTCTAATTTGGTGTCAAATGATTGATAAAAAAAATATAATAAAAATCAAAACAAATGTTTACATTCATTGCATTCAAAGGGGTTTTACACACATTTGAAGTGCACTTCAAAACAATTCAATACATAAATAACGTTTGGTTTTTATGCAAACACTTTAGGAAACCATTGAGTCTTTTACTAATTGAATGATTAGATCCACAAAACAAAACCCAAGAGTTTTATTAAGACATAATTGATTTTCAGACCAAAGGATAGGAACCAATGGAGTGATGCAATCGTATAAATAAAACTTTTAATAATATTTTTTGTGTTTTATAAATAACTTTTATATAACTAATCAGTTATTTGTATTAAAAATAAAAGTATTGTATAATAGAAATAGAAAGTGAACTTTGGATTCAAATAGACTAATATTGAGTCAGAGATACACACGTAAATTTATAGAGGGCTAAAAGAGGGCTAAAAGAGGGCTAAAACAGGGCTAAAAGAGGGCTAGTAATGTATAAAATTGGGTGATTTTATGGGTGATCAGTGATGGCTTATTGCCGTACATTTGTCACTATTTAGAACTATAATATCGGCGTTGTATTCTCAGTGGAGTCTGATTCACTTGTCATTTGCACAGGGTACAATATTTTGTATTATAATTGTACGATTATGTGTACAGCT